>JAGKTI010005274.1:0-14719 GCA_018397915.1 Birgus latro | reverse complement strand
TATTGCAATGCAGCGACTTTTTGAATTGCGTGCTCAGTTTCCTCTTTCTTGTTGCTACTCATGGAAATCTAGCCCGGGGTCACTCTCCTATACAGCAAAAGTGATCAGGGTATCACTTTTTTGGAGATACAGAAAAGAGACCTGGTGTAGAAAAGCTACCCGGATCACTTTGTTATAGGTGGAGAAAAGCAAACCCACTGATCAAGTCTTTCAAGCTGACAAAAATAACTGCTCCAAGACAGTAATGGGCGTCACCAGAAAGTTCTCAATGAGAAGGGCACAGTGTGAGTAGTATTTTGGGTGCCTTCAGGGATTTAATTTGTGTATTATACCTAATATCCCCTTCGGACGTTATCGATACAGATTATATCGACATCAATAAGTTATAAATATCATACAAGGGAGGGAGAATAAAAGAAAGGCAAGAAGAAATAAGAAAAAAAAATGTCTACACAGAAGTGCTGCGAAGTCTTTGCCAGCATGAATATATAGCTCAGTGGCGTCACTTTACTCCCTAATATCCTCATATCTAAATGTCAGTATTTTAACCTCTTGAGTCTCATGACCTTTTACTTTTCCTATTTTAACCTCTTGAGTCCCATGACTTTTTACTTTTTCCTATCCAGACGATTTTGTTCACCTCGGAATATCAATTTCTAACTGGAGGGGTTAGATACGAGTATAGCTGGCATTAACACCTTCATAAGCTGACCTCCCCTAGCTTAATGAAATCGTCTGAATAAAATCTAATTTGAAAAAACGTCGCCAGACTGAAGATATCCAAACTATCCAATTGGCCAAGTTCCCCCCCCCACAGTAAAACTTTTGCCTTCTCCCCATTAGCCCCCAGTCAGATTTTTGGTCTCCCACTGGTCACACGGTCAGACCCTTTGGCCCTGCAGGTATTGGCCCCCTTGTCAGCCTTCCCATTGGACCCCCAGTCAGACACCCGCATTGGTCCCCCAGCCAGATACCCCCTATTTGGCCCCAGGCAAACACCCACCATTGGCCCCTCCAGTTATGCCTTTGCTCCCCTCTCCCCAGTGGGCCCACCATTTGCATTTTCAGATTATTTAATGCAAGCATGTTGGAGCCTTCAAAAATGAGCGAAAAAAAAGGACACTGTCGCTATACAGGAAAAAATCGCTAAGACAGGGGTCCACCGAAATCTTTATCAACAAGAATATGAATCAGTGCATAGGCCTACGTAAATCCATAACATTTTAGATTACAGTAGTCGTAATATGTAAAGTAAATCGATAAGGAAGAAGTACTGAGGAATTTCTCACATCAGAGAGAAGACATCAAAATACTGGACTGAGTTTTACATGCAAAATAAATCGCTAAGAAGGGGTACTAAGGTTCAAACTGCATACATAACTTCAGTGCAGTGTTCTGAACTAGGTATACTGGTATGTAATGCTGTTAGCGGTTCTTCCGTCTTTTCTAACCCGCTAAAATACTCCCTTTAGCGTCTATTTCCGAGACAATGAGGGGGGTCAGTCACGTGAGTGCGCTCAGTTAAGGTCGCTTCTAGGTCAACCGTGGTTCCGTATATGTGGTGAAGCCTTCCAGTGTGTGTGTGTGTGTGTGTGTGTGTGTGTGTGTGTGTGTGTGTGTGTGTGTGTGTGTGTGAGAGAGAGAGAGAGAGAGAGAGAGAGAAAAGAAGCCTTATAGACTGAGGACGTGAGAAGGTCCAATACTATGATTCTGCTCACCTAGAGTCTGTTTGCTTTCACCTGACAGGACTGGTCTAGTCTCAGCACAACTTAAACACTAAGTTGAGGTTGCATGGAAGTCGATCAGTTCTAATTATGAGGTAGGAATGAGTCTCCTTAGTTATTATTCAAATCTAATATCCTGTCTGACTATACCTGGCCATGAATTGAGCTGAAGGGGCTACGAATCTGTCAGGTGAAAAGTTAAATACCTACCCCGACAGAGGACCACGGGAGGGGTGGCGCAACACCCGCCCCACGAAGGAGCCACGGACAGGGTGACAAAACACCCATCCCTGGAGGAGACCACAGGGAGGCACATAGGGCACGCGGAGGCCCAGGGCTAGACGGGCCTACGTTTCCCACTACCTTGTCCCCCTCTTACCCTCAACCAGGACAACTCAGGAAACGCAGCCCCGATAGACTACTCTCCAGCCGGGCCAGCACTTGCCAGGATCGGGATGGGGTTTGTAGAGATACAGCCCCAGACAGCACTGTGATGACGGCCACCGTCTGCATCAGGGAAAAGACGGCCACCATCTGCTCTTCAGCTGTTACCCCCTGCAGGACCAAGGTGACAACCACCGTCCTCACCGGGAAAGGGAAGGCCACCATATGTCCTTAACCTGCAGCCACTCCTGGGAGCAGCACTGCATCGACGGCCACCGTCTGCACTGGGAAGAGGACAGCCACCGTATGCCTCTTAGCTGCAACCCCAGAGAAAGGCAGAACCGTGGTGATGGCCACTATCCGTGCTGGGGAAGGATCAGGCACCGCCCGTCCTCTGTCAGCCACCTCCACAGGGAGCAGGACCACAGTGACTGCCACCATCCGCACCAGGGAAGGGTCAGCCACTGTACACCCTTCACCTACCATCCCAGGGGTTAGAGGAACCATGACAGCCACCATCTGCGCCGGTGAGGGAGCGGCCACTGTACGTCCCTCATCCACTATCCCCTGTGACGCCCCTCAAGGAGTAACCTCCACTGGGAGCAGGACCGCGGTGATGGCCACCGTTCGCGCCGGGGAAGGGTCAACCACCATATGTCCCTCATCCCCTACCCCTGTGACTTCCCCTACAGGGGACGTCCCTTGCTTGCTTCACCCCTCCAGAGGCTGAGTGGGACACCCTTCTCCCTCTTTCCCCACAGAGGCAGTTCCCAGGAGGAGTTGTGGCTGGAGAAGACCTGGCAAGGCCCCGTCGTGAGTCTGGGGATCTGTGCCCTGCAGCCAGCACCCCGACAACGCCCCTTGCTCTCGGACTCCTGAAGTAAGGGATGCTGCAGGCAGCACCTGATGGTGACCCGGCTCAAGAGAGACCGCAGCCCTTGGACACCCAGGGGCGCCCGCAGGACCTCCCCTGCCCCATCAGCCGGTGATCCACCTCCAGGAGCAGGTGTAGACAAGCGCGCCTGCTCTCCTTTAGTCCCGAGGGCCGAACTCCCCACTGAGGCCCCACTAGGGAAGGGCCACTCTCCACACTGGCCAGCAGCCCACTCCGGACAACCCTGGCAGTGGTACCGTGCCTCCTGCGAGAGGGCGCACCTGATGAGACCCCTCCCACACTTGGCCAACACCTGTAAGCAGCCCAAGTCTTCAGTAGCCCAAGCTAGAGTCCTCTTGTCTTGCTTGTGACTTTAATCAGTATAGTTTATTGTGTAAATATTATATTCATATCATGTTCGGTATTGTGTTGAATGTAAGGTAATATACATGTAAGGTTGGTTGACCCGAGTTTTTATCCCTGTCCCTCTAGTTGTATGCACTAGACCTAGTCTAGAAAAGAACCCCAAATCAGTCGCTCATGATCAAAGGACAAGGAGTTGAACTTTGAACACGTAGCGTAACAAAAAGAAACCAATTGTAGATTATCATCGTCTGAGTGAATCATATTGTCATTGGTATAAAACAATTCGAAGCATATTTCACTTAACAAAGCCGTCCCAGGAGAACGAATGTGACCAAAACGCCCCCTCAGAGGGCAGTCTCAGAATGTCAGCTGTTCGACCCTCAGTGGTTGCATCTGCAAAGTCCCACCAAAAACGTTTATCAGGCTTCAAAGTTTTTCATACACAGCAATAATAATTCTAGCTCCAGGCTAATCTTTAATGAGAACCTGGTGGATTGCAGGTTGAAATACCCACCCAAGAGGCAAGAAGATGGGATAATGACACACCGACACTGACACCCCTACCCAACAAGGAGATGACGGGGAGGCTACCACCACCCTATGAGGGGACACCGGACAGGTAACATTATCTTCTGCGCTACACCGACCCACGTCACCTTTTTCTGTATGTCCTTTCTCCCCGCGACCAGATCAGCAGCAAGATAGCAGTCCAGGGAAACTACTCTCCTGCCACAGCAACCATCGCAAGACTCGTGGTGGGACGTGCACTGAAGCAGTCCCACGTAGGCCCTCGGCAGATCCTGCTGGAACTGCTAATAGAGGGAGAATGACTGCCAGTCTTCTCAGCCCTACGTCACCCCAGGGGAGCAGCGGCACAGCAACATCCGCCAGATTTGCTGTAGGGATAACGACCGGCGGTTCTCCCTCTTCTACTACCCGCCTTCGGGAGCAAAGGCACGGTTACATCTGCCGGACTAACCGACGTGAAAGCATCCGCCGGATCTCTCCTGCCTGTCCCAGGAAAGGGAGCAGAGCCTTGGTAGCGTCCGCCGGATCTCTCCTGCCTGTCCCAGGAAAGGAAGCAGAGCCTTGGTAGCGTCCGCCAGACCCGCCATAGCGGAGGCACCTGCCGGGTACTCCACGGCTGTGACTATCCCCTGGCAGCAGGAGCATGGTAGTGTCTGCCGGACCTGCCCAGTTTACAGCGACCGCCGGATCCCTTCCTCCTGCCACCCCTGGGACGAGTGGTGCCCCGGTAACGTCCGCTGGACTTGCCGGGCGGGAGGAGCATCCACCGGATCTCCTTCCTCCACTCCGCAGTCCGGGAGCCTAGGCAACGTCCGCTGGACTTGCCAGACCAGAGGAACTCCATCAGGATCTCCTCCCGTGTCTCTGGCGTGGAGTCCGTTGGCCTTGCCAAGCAGAGGGAGCGACCGCCAGTTCTCCCTCCTCCACTAGGCCGGAGACTCCTGTAGAGGAGCAGGTCTCTGGCTTGGCCCAACCCTCCTGTAGCCAAGTGAGATGCCCTTCTACCTCCCCTCACACCACGTGGGGTGGAGATTTCTCCCTAACAGGTACGTCATGGCAGAGTGTGTGGAGTGGACCTGTTGTGGGCGTCCTGTCGATCCAGCTGTTCCCTCCCCAGGCGCAGATGCTGACGGACTTGGTTGGACACTGTGGCCACAGGCGACTCCTGATGGCCCCCTCTCCCCAATGAGACTGCAGTCCCCAGCCACCGAGGAGCACGCCGCCACCCTGGGGCTCCTCTAGGTCCGAGGGCGCCCACCACACTCCGACGATGTCCCGAGACCGGCGAAGGGCCACCTGCCTCCTGGCCCTTTTCGGCCCCAGTCCTGAGGGCCCGACAACTCCTGAGGCCACCTCCTGGAGGACCCAAGGCGAACCTCCCACTATTCCTACCAGGCGCCCACGTCGAGAGGCAGTCCCACTCTCGCCGGACGGCCTTCCCCCTACACCGGGTCGCCAACTGAACCTTCCGGGCGTAACTCCGAAACTGTGTGTCACCCTTCCCCCTCCTGATGTCCCACCAGAACTGCGAGTACTAACTTCCTCTCCTGCTGTAGTTTCCCAGTGGATCCTGTCCCTTGTGAAACTCCTCCTCCCCAGAGACGACTTCTGTACACTCCCCCTGTGTTGTGACGACTCCCCCAAGCCCCACATACTCTAGTTCGCGAATACGGTAACTTGGGACTCCCCCCCAGTGAACCCTCGTCGGTGTGAAGGTTCAGTGCACCCCTAGTGTTACGGGTGAAATATACTCAGGGCCTAACATTGCCGAACAAATACTGGACAGTGCATGTTGCCCCAGTTGGGACCCCCAGTGAGCCACAGGCTTATAATTCCCAGTGTGCCACCCTGCTATATTGTGTGTTGCCTTAATTGTATCATAAGGGATTCTGCAAGTGCCACATGCGATGTTCTATATTGTATTGTGTAAATCAATCTGGTTAATATATGTGTAATACTGGTTTGCCTGTTGTTTTTGCCCTGTTCCTTTGGTATATGTTCTAACTCGGTCTTGAAATAAAGAACCCCAAAAGCTTGTGGTTGTGTCTTATGGAGTGAGAAGTTGCGCCACAAAAGCACAGAAGAAAATCCAAGGTTTGAGCATGTGTATTATGGAGTGAGAGGTCGTGCCATAAAACACAGAGCATAACGCAGGTTTAAGTCACCCTTCTCCTGCTGTCTACCGTCCTCCTTTCGGGAGGTAGGGAGGGAGCTGAGGAATGTTTGTATAGCCAGGTAACAAAGCCCAGTAAGACAGTGTCAGCACATGAAGGCGTCCCTCTTCAGCAGCATAATTACATACATACTGTACATACTTACATACATATTTACATACAGTACTGTATTAACATACAAACGCAACAACAACAACAGAATAGTTGACTGTTAAGGGAAGGACAAAAATGTAATACTGTTGTGTGACCCCCTGCACTGCTGTCTATTCAGCTCCTTTGTGAAGCCATATAGGCACTGGGGTGGAGGGAGGGGGGGGGAGGATAAATATACACATATATAAGACAACAGTGAGGGTGGTCTTCACTCCTCAGTCTGCTGCTGCCATCAAAGCCAGGCTGTGCTGAGCTGGCTGGCCGTGGTTGGCTGTGTAGTCTTACAAATAGTTCGTCTGTTCTAACCTGCAGTCTAACGGGCTCCCATCCAAACAAGCCTGGTGTTACAATGACCACTACCACCACTGCTTCCTGATAAAGTTCTCTATCTTCTTTTGGCTCAGTTGATGGCCTGGTGTTTTCAGACTGAAGGGTCAATTTGACTGGCTATCAAGAAGACTCATTCCTGTCTCAGCCAAGGCTCACTGAATTTCATTCTATCATGATTTAACCTGAAGAGTGACCCAGTTCCGTCAGGTAAGAACAAAGGATCCATAGTCGTGGTTATTCCAAGCTTGCAGAAACTGCAGACACAAGCAAAAAAACAATTGATTAAGATACAAGTAACAGCTAAAAAGGGAAAGATTAAAAAAAAGGAAAACGCGCAGAAAGGTAGGGAGAAAACCCGGAGTGAAGAAGCTGCAATGCTGAGTCTTCTGTCGCGTATTGTGTCTGGCGGGGACAATGAGGAACACCGTGGAGCTGCAGATGACAATGTATTTCACAATATTTCCCCACCATCATCATCATCTTCAAATACTGACACTGATGAGGAGCTCATCGTCTCTCTGAGCCCCCCAACCATCAACATTGACCAAACAGAGGTGGGTGAGGATGCTCTGGCAGTGCAGGAGGAATGCGGGGGCAGCCAGGGAGAGGGGGAGAGAAACAGAGAAGAGGAGGAGGGAATGTTGGAGGAAAGCGAGGCCCGACGGGTGGTGGAACTGGTGGAGCACTACTTGAGTGATGATCATCTGGTGAAAGACATGTTTCTCCTAAAGCATGTCACACGCCACCGTGAAGGCTACATCTCCATCAAGCTCCTGGCAGCTTACAAGAAGGTGAAAAGAGCGGCACGAGGGTGGCGCGGGGTGGCTGCAGCATTGAAGGCCTCTGAAACACTGCAGTTGAGCCCAGACGGCACCAAAGTGCGACGCAAGATGCCCCTGCCAGCCCACTTGCACCAAGACACAAAACCTTTCAGAACAGTCCTGGTAGCTGGCCTGAGCCCCGACAACGCCTCCATGAGTGCCATGGCTGAACTTTTCGCAAAGTTTGGGGAGGTGACTGCTCTCCAGTTTCACCGGCCAGGGGGACGCTGCTTGTCTGAGGTGCGGCAGGCGGAGCAATACAATCCAGGCCTGATGGGGGAGGTGTGCGTGTTGGTGGAGTATGACAAGGTGCACCATGCTCGCCATGCCATCAAGCACCTGCTTAACACCCAGGAGTGTGGTCTGCGACTGGTGGAACTCCCTCGCACTCCCTCACGTGACTCGCCTCGCCCTGATACCCTCATCACCACTGAAGGGGAGAGTGCCTACTACAGCACCTCGGACTTCTCTGAGCCGACATCACCGGTGTGCCGCACCCGACCGCATCCCCGCATGTGGTCCCCACTTTCCCCTTACTCCTCTTTGGCCTCCTCTTCATCTCCCTCTCCTCTGGGTCCCTGTCGCCGTGTGAGGACTCATAACCAGCAGTCATCTCCAGAGTCATCACCTCCATCACCATACACTCCTCGACGTGGGCCACCCACACCCAGCTCCTCCCCTGAGGCCCATCTTGAAGCTCGGTGCTGCCTGCATCCCCCTGGGTCCTCTCCCTTGCCTCGTCGCAATCTACCCCACCCCCGAGACTCTCCTGTGCCTCGACGCCCAGCCTACAGGGGTGCAGAGAGTGGAAATGTGGCATCTCACAGTCCGTGGCTACGGCGCCGCATCATGTCAGCTGCAAATGTGACATCTGGGTCAGCCCGTTCTTCACCCTCTGCATCACCTGCACTGCGTCGTCGTCATGACAACGTACCAATGGTGCCAGATAATGTCACTCGTTTCCCCCGTGGCCCAGATGGTACCAAGGGCTTCACCCAGCGGCACCTTGTTGCCCCAGCCCATGCCTGACACAGAGCAGAGGGAGCGGCAGCCATGGTTAAGGAGGGCAGGGTGGACTACTGACTGTGATATCAACGCACAGCTGGCTCACCCCATCACTGTCACTTTTGCCCCATTGCTCAATAAACTCTCATATTTCTTATTTTCACCTAACATAATTATCCTAAAAATTATGCTTATAAAGAAAATAAAACTCCACCTGATTGCAAGAATAATCAACAGCCCAAAAATCTCAATTTTCTGGGTCAAGATGTGTACTAATACTGCTATTCCACCAGAATAGAAACTTGTCATTTTATCACTGAAAATATCCATCCATAAGGATACAGACTCGTCCTATTACCACTGAAAAGTAGATCACTTGACATGGTATTCCATGGGTCAAACTCAAACTTGGCATTTTTGAACATGTTATATACCATCCCTTTTTCAGCTTAGGAATACTTGCCAGCAGAGGGAAGTGAGAAGGGGTGAAATATTTGGTGAACTTTTGTCCTAAAATTTAGGTTTACATGACACATGCTGCTTATCCTTCCATCTGTCTGTTGTCAGATATGTTACTCCTGGAAGGCCTGGCTATGAATAAATAGCCTCCACATGGCCCTGCCCTCCACTGCCAGCCTGCCCTATCTCCATCCCATGCCAGTCTCACTCATACATCTCTCCACTCTATCCCTCTACCTCATCCTCAGCTACCCTCTCCTCTCTTGCCTTCCACCTCACTCACAAACACTCTCTCAGTCAATCTCTCACTGTACCTTTGCCCCACAAGGCCAAATTTTCCTAAGGAAAAATAAAATTGAACGAGGAAGCTCGTCTTTTATTTTTAAAATGATTAAAGCTGATACAGAGTAACATTTTGATGATGATAAAACAATGTGGTAATGGAACATGGGATGACTGCACTACAGTATCACTGAACGTGAAGTCTGTACAAGGACCAGTGTGTCCAGAGCTGGGTAGACTGGAGGTTAAGGTGGAGGGCGAGGTATAAGAGTAAGAAAATTAGAGGGTGAGAAGGAGTTTGGGAAAGTTGGAGGGGTAATATGGAGGGTGAGGTACTCATATACGATTAATATAATTGGAGGGGGAGTTAACAAAGAGGATGAAGATCGAAGGATTAAGTGAATGGAGAGATATAATAAGAGGGAGACTGGAAAGGGAGGCAGTAAGGTAAAGTATAAATATATGAGGGACCTCGGAGGTGAGGTAGAAGTGGGAAGTTGGAGGGTAAAGGTTATGAGTAAGGTAGAATGGGGGGTCTTGGAGAGTGACAGGGAAAAGTGTGACAATGGAGGGAGGAGTGGAAATGAGGAGTGAATGTGAAACATTGGAGGAGAACATGCATAAAGAGAAGGACAGAGCATCCTTAGAATATGAAGGATAAGCAAAGACAAATTTAATAAGAGAAAATGCATAAAATACAGGATCAGCAATGAGAGGTGAGGGAGAGACAACGGCAAGAGATTAAAGGCATAAAGTCCGTGAAACTGACAATGGCATGAGGAAGAGACAGAGATGTAAAGGAATGGGTAGGAAAGGAAGGAAAAAAGGACAAAGAATTAGAGGGGGATGCAGAGGCAAGAGTAATAATGGTTAGGTGAAAGCAGGGCAGGAAATTTAAAGGTTTGGGAAAGATGGGGTAAGTCATTGCAGGGTTTAAAAGATGAAGGTGTGGACAAGGGGCAAGAGATCTGAAAGGTCTGGGAGGTGAGGGGGATGCCAAAATTCAATACCAAGAGGGAGACCTTCACTTGCTGGTCACGTGTGTAAAAAAAAATAATTTAAAAAAATAATATCAACAATAAATAAAATCATTATGAATAACTAAAAACTTTCTCCTCCATAATAAAATTAGTAAACGATCCACTTTCATTCCATTTTTATCATAACACAAGTACCAGCATCTTGTTTTCCATATCATAATGAACACAAGAATCAGCATCATATTTCTTCCATATTTATACTTTCCAAATAATTCCACCTCTCTTTCATTGATAATCCAGGCAATAAAAGTTTCCACTGATGCACTTACCACTCTGCCATACATATAATATAAAGAAAAATCTGTGACCAATGCATTTGCTTCTTCCTACAAAGACGGATCAGTGTATCACATGTGATAATATTCTGAACCATTCTTTACTGGATTACTGAATGACGTTAACCCCTTTGAGTTCAGGTAATGTCCTTTTTGGTTTACTCTTGCTGCTGACTAGGGGCACAGTCAGAATTTTGTTATGGCGGCAGCGGCACGGGGGTGGGGTGGGGGGGTGTGGGGGGAGGGATGGATTTGGTTGCCATTATTCTTGAGTTACAGCTGCTTGAAAATTATTGCCACAGTATGTAGATTAATTAAATGGTAAAGGAAATAAACCAGTAATTAATCATCAATAGTGAATGAGTATAAAAATATGACAAAACAAATTCCTTCTCATTCAGCTCATCCATATACAAAGGGGGGTGCCTGGGCCCTCTGGGCTGCCCCCCCTGGCTGCACCCATGCTGCTAACATATTTAATTTATGCCTCTCATACTCAAGGGTTTATTAAAGCCATATCTAACATTTCCTGTTTGAACTCTATCCTGAGTAAAATCACCTGGGGATAATAAGATAAAAAGACATCCCCATACTCAGTTGATAATTCAAGCTTGTTTCATTGGCCAGGATTCTTGTCATTAAGGAGGCTCATTAGCACTTCTTCCTTACTAGTAATTTCTGCATATGGCACACTGGTACTATTTTATATGCTATCTATGCCCTCTATGTCAATATTACAAAGGCATATATATCATGTAAGAGAACAGTAAGGTGTAATACGAGAATAAATCAATAAAGAAGAGGTGCTTGGGAGCATCCTTAACCTGAGAACATTGTTAATATCATGTCCTGTTAATACTGAATACACCAGACCCTATGAAACCTCTCACACACACACACACACACACAGGTGTCATACATACTAGAGGCCCTAAAGAATAAAAGAATGAACATCCAGCTATATTCTAGGTGGCATAGCAGGTTGTGTAGCATCTCTTCCTTAGTATTTTGTATGTTTCAACTTAACTTTTCTTGTACGTTACTTTATACTGCTGTAATATCGATTAAGTTTGCATTAAATTTTACTTTAACCCATCCAGTCATTTCGTTTCGTTTTTGAAGGCTCCAACATGCTTGCATGTGTCGGCCTTGGTCACCTAATGGCGGCTCTCCACGCTGCTCGATCTCTGGCAGCCTCCCTATTCAGTCCCTTAACCCTTAAGTCACATTTAATGACCTCGTCCCATGTCTTTCTCGGTCTACCCCTCCCCCAATATTAACACTTCTCACCCTCTGCACCCAATTATCATCCCCCATCCTCTCCACATGTCCAAACCACCTCAGCCTACCTCTCCTCATCACAACACCAATACACTCCAGTCCCATCCTACCTCTCAACTCTTCTATCGTAAGCCCAGCCCCCCCAGGCCTTGCATACAGGGACGCACTGCACATCCACCTAATCATTGTCATTTCTGTACGTTTAAACCTGCGAATATCCTCTTCCTTTACTGCCCAGGTCTCACTACCATACAGCATCACACTCCTAACACATGCTGCATACAAAGATCCCTTCGCACGTAATGAGAGTCCTCTCAATGTCAGGAGAGGCAACAGCTCCCTGAACTTCTTCCAACCACTTCTCACTCTAGCAACCGAGCTAACTCCAGCCCCACCTCCGGCACATAACATGTCTCCCAGATCGTTTTTTTACCCAGCCTACCCCCAGGTCCCGACCGATTTTCGACTTTTTGTTTTTTGGCTGAAACCTTCGCTTTTGGTGAGAAACATCGAAAATTCATAGAGAAATCGCGATCTTGAAGTTAGAAATGTTGATACGGGTGTCACTCAACCTTACGTTTTCCTCCTTTTTCAGGGTACCTGGCTAAAGAAAACGAACTATGGAAGGGTTAACTAATTCAAGCCACTTTAAATTACGTATTTATTTCATTTATTTGGTACGAATTTATGTGTAGTACAAGTCTATATTGGTTTTCACGCAATAATATAGACGTTTATATGCATTGTTCACTCAACCAAAACCCCAGTATATGGCACCTTCCTTTAAGACATTACCACCTCATCACTTTTGTTTGTTTCTACCTCTAGCTTCTTTGTCCTCCACCTTAGGAATCACTGCCACCGTGAATTTCATCATTGGAGAGACCGTGGGGCAACATACCTTTACTGGCCAGGTTACAGCTAACAGGTGAATTGCCCAGTGTGGGGGGAGGGGGGATAGGGGGGGGCCAGGCAGTATCCCCACTTGACAGCAAATAGAGGAAGGTCTCCCACATGCCTACCAAAAATCACCTGTGAATGTTGAAAAATGTGCACACAATGGGCCTTGCAAGTGAGTGACGTACGATGCATGTTGTTGGGTCTGTCCGTAAAAAAAAGTAGTGATGTGCATCGTACGTCGGTGGGACTCGGGGGGTTAATATTGATAGAGTCTTCATCAATACCATACAAGAGTACTCTAAGGTGTATTATGTAGAACTAACTTATGGGGGAAGAGGAGTTATAAAACCTTCAATGCCACTTAGAAGCTGACTCATCATTCTGACCCTGAATCCATCCAACTCACTTAGGTTTGCACTGGAAAACTTAACTAAATTATTAATAAAAAATGGTTAACTTGTTTCCCCAAATGTGTATCTTGGATATTTTCAATTAAATGTACAGTGCAAACCTTAGCAAGATTATGATTACTGAACAAAACAGACCTATCTTGTCTTGCACAGTTAGGGTCTCCAATATGTATGGAAAATTAGTGCCTTCAAATTCCATGGTTGCTTTGTTGTTGTGGCCCCAGGCTTATCTGGATTTGAATCCAACGGGCTGCAGGCTTAAGTCTGCAAGTCTGCTCTTCTGCAGTCCACCATCCTCCTTTTGAATGACAAAGAGGGAGTTAAGGGATGTTTGTTTAACCAATGCCATTACAAGATATAACAGTTGAGTTGCTCAGTTACTTCAATACCACCACATGAAGGCACCTCTCCAGCACCTGTTACTGACCATATTCAGTTACCATAAACCATAACCTGGATAAAACTAAAAAAAATAATAATTAAAAAAGAATACAATTCTAACTCATCACACACACACACACACAAAATCCCCAAACTGTTTTCAATTTGGAATGTTGGGGAAAAAGTGATAGTTAATTTAATGAAAGGAATTGTGCAAGTCTTACAACCTATTTTGTGCATTTTGGTTGCTAAAAGTAAATTAAGTCTGACCTCCTCCACAGAAAATGACTTTTAGGCTCATATACGTCTGAGAAGAGAGTTTGTCTAGCACATCTTCTTTACTAGTTCATTTCTATATATATATATATATTGCATGCTGACATTCTGTTGTATGCTATTTATGCAACCAATATCACTACAGTAAAATCCCATCATCATCATCATCATAACCATCTTCCAGAACTCTTGATTTCCCTTCTAGGATGGTGTGAAATATGATCCAGAAAGAAGGGGGGGGGAAGTAATCAACAGTACAATGTGCTTTATATTCTATTTCCAGATTATATATATATATATATATATATATATATATATATATATATATATAATGAAAAGGGAGTTCTACTGGTGATGAGGTTCATAAAAGTTATACCTAGCCCCTCTGGTAAGAAAATTATCTCCTAAGCTCCACACAATTGTCAGAAGATAGCAAGAACAGTGAAAAAGGGTGGAACTTGATTGCGGTCAAAGTGATATACAGTAAATGGAATAAAACTTAATTGGGATTGAAGAGATATACAACAATTAGCATAAGAAAGAATACTGATGTACAATAGTCAACATACATCACTAAGAAAGACGTGCCAGAAAAATCTGCTAATCTGACAATGATCCAACCTTTAGGATGCCAATTGACAATATGGCTGAAAATGTTTTAAATAAACATAATGAGTCCTTGTTCACGACATCAGGTAAAAATGTGTGTTTATGTTTTAGACTAGAATATGATCTGCTCCTGATGAAGGCATCCTCAGTGTGAAAATAAGGTCAGCTGACATAACACAAACACTCAATTATTAACTACCTTTTCATTTCATTTCTCTTATTTGTTAATGTCCGAAACACTATCACTTAAACTCACTCACATTTTATTTTACAACGGAGCTAAATAAAAATAATATTGCCTACAATCCAGGAGCTCATGAGACATATATACAAATATATATATGTATGTGTGTGTGTGTGTATATATATATATATACAGTTGGCGCGGAAAATATTGACGTTTTTTTGCCGACATCATTCTTCTTCGCGTTAAGTGAAGTAGGGTCA
>JAGKTI010005273.1:20230-37516 GCA_018397915.1 Birgus latro | reverse complement strand
AAGATAGAGACGTTAATGAACAGTATGGAGCCCTTAAGAACAACCTCTTGAGAGTTACCGATGCAGTATGCGGTTGGACAAGAGGCCCACCAAGACATAAAGTAACTTGGTGGTGGGATGAGGGTGTAGAAGCCGCAGTTAAGGAGAAGAGAAGGCTTTTCCGGGAATGGAAGAAGGGTGGTAACAGGGAGGAGTACTTGGCTGCCAAGCGCAGGGCTAGAAGAGAGGTATACAGGGCGAAGTCTGAGTCACAGAGACTTTTACTTGATAATCTAAATCATGAAGGAAGGAAAAATATGGTTTTTAGGGTGGCAAATCAGATGAAGAGAGATAATCGGGACATTGTAGGCGAGCAGTGTGTGAAAAATGATGAAGGAAGGGTAGTGGTTCACAGAGAGGATATTAAAGATGCATGGGGAGAGCATTATAGCCGGTTGTTGAATGAGAAGTTTGATTGGGATAGGGAAGGTTTGGAGCCAGCTGATCCAGTGTTTGGGCCTTGGCCTTTGATTGACGCTGCTACTGTGAGTGAGGCAATAGGCAGGATGCGGGTGGGGAAGGCGGCAGGTGTGTCTGGGTTGACTGCCGAAATGTTGAAGGCCTCAGGAGATATTGGGGTGAGGTTAGTCACTGACCTGATAAATATGATTATATATGAGTGTGTTGTCCCAGATGATTGGCTGAAGAGTGTAATTGTAAATGTGTACAAAGGGAAGGGTGATGCCCTGGAAAGGGGAAATTACAGAGGTATAAAGCTCTTAGATCAGATAATGAAAGTAATGGAGAGAGTTCTAGAAGGTATGATTAGAGAAAGAGTGAATATCAATGAGATGCAGTTTGGGTTTATGCCAGGCAGGGGGACCACTGATGCCATATTCATTGTTCGACAGCTTCAGGAAAAATATATTGGAAAGAAAAGGGAATTGTATTTTGTTTTTGTTGATTTGGAAAAGGCCTTTGACAGAGTCCCTAGAGAGGTGGTGAAGTGGGCAATGAGAAAGCTGGGGTTGGAAGAGTGGCTGGTTAGGGTGGTTATGGCCATGTACGTGGGTGCTCGCACCCAGGTAAGAGTGAATGAAGTTTTGAGTGATGAGTTTCCCGTGAATGTTGGTGTGCATCAGGGGTCAGTTTTGAGTCCCTTGTTGTTTATCATGGTGCTTGAAGCCCTCTCACGTGACTTCAGAGAGGGACTCCCATGGGAGATGTTGTATGCTGATGATTTGGTGTTGATTGCTGAGAGTGAAGGGGAGGGTGAGGAAAGATTTAAGAAGTGGAGAGATGGTATGGGGTACAAGGGCTTAAGGGTAAATACAGATAAAACAAAAGTGATGATATCTAGGGTTGGTGGCGGTACAATCAGAGAGGGAGAGTGGCCATGTGCAGTTTGCCACATGGGTGTGGGAAGTAATTCCATCTTGTGCAGTGTTTGCGATAGATGGGTGCACAAGAGATGTAGTGGAATTAGAGGTAGACTGCGAGATAATGCTGATTTCATGTGTGCGGTGTGTTGGGGAAAGCAGGTGGAGATTGTTAGGCGTGAGAGGGTTGAATTTGCAGGTGAGTCTCTTGAGTATGTGGAGGAGTTTTGTTATCTGGGAGACATGTTATGTGCCGGAGGTGGGGCTGGAGTTAGCTCGGTTGCTAGAGTGAGAAGTGGTTGGAAGAAGTTTAGGGAGCTGTTGCCTCTCCTGACATTGAGAGGACTCTCCTTACGTGCTAAGGGGTCTTTGTATGCAGCATGTGTTAGGAGTGTGATGCTGTATGGTAGTGAGACCTGGGCAGTAAAGGAAGAGGATATTCGCAGATTTAAACGTACAGAAATGACAATGATTAGGTGGATGTGCAGTGCGTCCCTGCGTGCAAGGCCTGGGGGGGCTGGGTTTACGATAGAAGAGTTGAGAGGTAGGATGGGACTGGAGTGTATTGGTGTTGTGATGAGGAGAGGTAGGCTGAGGTGGTTTGGACATGTGGAGAGGATAGGGGGTGATAATTGGGTGGAGAGGGTGAGAAGTGTTAATATTGGGGGAGGGGTTGGGAGGGGTAGACCGAGAAAGACATGGGACGAGGTCATTAAATGTGACTTAAGGGTTAAGGGACTGAATAGGGAGGCTGCCAGAGATCGAGCAGCGTGGAGAGCCGCCATTAGGTGACCAAGGCCGACACATGCAAGCATGTTGGAGCCTTCAAAAACGAAAACGAAAACGAAAACGAAAACGATTACTAGTGGAGAAAGGAGAAAAAGTAAACAGATGAAGAGAACACTTTAATGAACTGTTGAACATAGAGAACAAAAGTAATGCAAGTGTAAGTGGCTGGGGAATGGCAGGGAGAAGGAGGGTTGTGAGAAGAGAGGAAGAAATCACCAGGATGGAAGTGGTGGAAGCAATGAAGAAAGTTAAAATGGGAAAAGCCCCAGGAATTGATGGAGTAAGTGGTGAAATGCTGAAGCATGGGGGAGAGATAGTAATAGAATGGATGTGGAAGGTGTGCAGATTGGCGTGGGAGGAGGGTAGAGTCCCGGAGGATGGAAGTCAGGGATAATTATTCCTCTGTACAAAGGAAAAGGGGAAAATGCAGTGTGTGGTAATCATTGGGGCATTTGCCTTCTCAGTGTAATAGGAAAAGTATGTGGTAGGATACTTACTGACAGAGTTAGGGAAATAACAGAGGAATTAGTTGGAGAAGAACAGGGAGGTTTTAGGAAAGGAAGAGGTTGTGTAGATCAGATATTCATTCTTAGATACTTAGTGGAAAGGTTTCTAGAGAAATGAATGAATTTGAATGCAGACTTCATGGATCTGGAGAAAGCATATGACAGGATGAATAAACAAGGATTGTGGAAAATATTAAGAATCTATGGAGTGGATGGGAAGTTGCTGAAGGCAGTGAAGAGTATGTATGAGGGTGCTAAGGCTGCAGTGAGTGTGGATGGCAAACTGAGTGAATCTTTCCATTTGAAGGTTGGATTGAAACAAGGATGTGTCATGTCTCCATGGTTATTCAATCTGTACATGGATGGGGTTATAAATGAGATACAAGGTCAGGCAGTGGATGTTGGAGTGGCCCTAGTGAGAGAGGGCAGTGCTTGGAAACTCCCTGTACTGTTGTTTGCAGATGATACTGCATTGTTGAGTGAAGACGAAGGGGAGCTGCAAGGCTTGGTAGATGAGTTTGGGAGAGTGTGGAAGAAATGGAATGTAAAGGTGAATGTAGGGAAGAGTAAAGTGATGGTCTTTGAGAGAAGTGAAGTCAGTGAATGTACAGTGAGATTGGATGGGGAGGATATGGAGAATGTGAGTGCATTTAAGTATAAGGGTAGTGTGATGAGTAAGGATGGAAGTCTGGAGGGTGAAGTGCTTGAAAGGGTGCAGCAGGGAAGGAAGGTTGCTGGTTTGTTGAAAGCAGTGATAAGAAACAGGGAGGTGAGCATGAAAGTGAAAAAGCTACTACATGACAGTATTGTGATACCAACTCTAACATATGGAAGTGAAGCTTGGACCCTGATGGAAGGACAGAAGTCAAGAGTGAGGGCAGTGGAAATGGGTTATTTGAGAGGAGCATGTGGAGTCACATGGAGAGACAGACTAACAAATAAGGAAATGAAGGAGCGTTGTGGTGTGGTTGTGGACATGATAGGAAGCGTTAGGAGAAACATGTTAAGGCAGTTTGGGCATGTGGAGAGGATGGAAAGTGAAAGACTGACGAGGAGAGTGTATGTGAGTGAGGTGGAGGGGATGAGAGGGAGGGGGAGGCCGAGGATGAGATGGAGGGATGGAGTGGAGAGGTACATGAGAAACGGGGGTGTGAGTTGGGAGCAGGGTAGTGAAATGGCGGGGGAAAGCGCGACATGGAGGCAATTTGTTTGTAGCCACCCCGTGTGGGATTGAGGAGTCTGGCAATAGATAGATAGAGATAGACATGCCTCCAAAACTTTAACATCACTGAAGCGATACATACACTTCTGGAGATATATAAAAAAATTATGTATAAATACTGTCAAGTACCTGAAGTTCCCTCTGCCAGCATTAGTGAAGTCCTTTCTGGTTCCTCCAAACAGCTGGAGTAGAATACCCTTCTTGATGTCCTCGTTCTCGTAAATGGACGGAGCAATAGCACGGGCCAGACGTTCATAAACATCTGGCTTGCGTGATAATTCCTTCAGCAGTTCCACCCTTTCTGTTGGCAACCTTGGTGTTTCACTGGTGTAGGAGAGGAAGAGATTGGCTAGGATAATGTATGTAGGTCAAGTGGAGATGTAGAGGGGCTAACTCCTGGAATCCACTTAAAAGTGAGCATCAATGATGTATCTTGGCAACTTATAAACAACAACTTTAAATGAGAACTAACCATACCACAAAATCCTACTCACCCTTCCTCCTGCCCATGCAGTCTCTTGGAATCCACTTTGCGGAAGTGCACAACGTCAATGTGCGTCTTGTACACACTCTTCAGGTTGCGCACACGGGGGTTAAGGCGCAGAGGCACAGCTCGGTAGATACCAGTCACTGTTACACGGTCACCAGGCTGCACACCATCTACTAGGTCATTGTGTGCATAGACCAGTACTGTATGGGGGGTTTGGCCAGGTGGCATGTCATCTGCAGAGAAGATAAAATAAAATGGTAATAGCTTTGTCAGATTCTGAAAAGGGAATAAGGTTTATTATTTTGATAATGATGATATTATTTGCAATGAATACAGCAGTACGTGTTGCGAGTCTGATATGAAGGCATGTCATCAGAAAGGAAGATGAAGTAATGATATCTTCATCTGACTCTTAAATTGGGGAGGATTAGGATTATTAAAATAATCCTTCCAATTTTACAAAGGAGCAGCCGTGGCTCAGTGGGTTAGAGCAATTCGCTCTGACCGTAGGGTCGGAGGATCGAATCCACCCAAGGGTCATTGGTAGACAGCAGGAAGGGCATCCGGTCAAAAAATGCTACATGCTCCAATCCAAAAGTCCTCTATCCTGGGGCAACGCCTTAGCCCTTCGGGGATACCAGGCGTAAAACCAATTTTTTTTATTATTCAATCAAATATTTCCAACAATCACTTACAGTAACAAATAAAAATTATTTGGTACTGGTATATGTTCTGAATGACCTCTCAAACTGAATGCAGTTAGTAAGCTAGCAATTACAACCTGCAAGGATTCAATGAGCTGAAAAACATACCTGGGCTTTCCTGCAGCTTGATCATCTGTTTGTCTGAGAACTGTGAGCGGTTGTGGATGAGTGTGAAGGAGTGGCCGGTGTTGCAGTGTGTGCAGACGGTGGGCTCTGCAATGCGGCCGCGGTCAATCTCAACTGTGGTGGAGAAGGCACACACATGGCAGCGGAAAAAAGCCTCGCGCATCTCAGGAATTATGTTGGATGTTCGAATCACCATACCACAGATGGTTATTAGCTGATCAATGTCTAAGGGAAAGGAAAGTTACATACAGTTAGTTGTCACTTACATTTCTTTCACATAAATACATTTTGTTACAGCTGCAAGTGAATTGGCATTTCTTCACTTAAAAGTTACTTATGATAGCTTTAAGGTTCTTTTAAAGTAAGTTTTTTATTTTATTTTATTTATTTTTTTGTGCTTGTAACTTTTCAATCATGGACCAGAAGCATATCTCACTCTCAGTAACATTACATCTGCACACGTCCTACAATAAAAGAAAGGATGACTATATCCATTATTAAACAATAAGTACTGACTTCATTTTGCTAACCTAATCCTCTTTTCCACTGCCACACAGATTAAGGATATCCACAGCAGGTATCCATTTACCTCCAACCAATGCATAGAGCAGATTTTAGGGTTTAGTTACAGAGAGCAATTACATATGTTACTCCCTTAAGCAGGCCATACATGCACAGATGAGCTCATCCAGTGGCCTGAAGAGGCCAGCCTCAAGGAACAATGCTGTGCCCACACACGATTCAGTCGGCCTCACGTCTTGAGCTCAGTTACAAGCGAAATGCTGTGGCGTGAGGGTGACCATGGACACTCCACTGTCCACGTATGACCTGGAGATGTATGCCATTGGTGCTGCTGCTGCAGCCTATGTGGCAAATAATAGAAAGGGGAGGAAAAAATGGACCAAATGGGCAAAAGATTGGTTGATAAGAAGGAGTAAATTGTGGTCATGGTGCCGCACAAACATCTTCACTCCCGGACAACTGACAGAAGACTGACGCCTGATGGCCTGCGGTACCCCACACACACTCTTTTGCCTGAACCTGACCAGAGCCTGACCACGAAAATCTGTCCGCGACAGATCCCCGGACAATCATTGAGGCCGCCTGTGCAGGTGCCTGCTCCCTAACCACACAAGCCTAGATCTGACTAAATGGGCCGGTCTCTTCCAGCTACCGGACGGGCTCACCTGTGCGCATATTGGCTGCTTTAGTGTATGAAGACGACAAGATTCACATCAACTTATTAAGCAGCATACCATAAACTTTATCGGGGATCAAAATATACACATACAAAAGGTACTTACCTTCAGGATTAAGGGCTCTCATGTTCTTTGTCTTGTCAGCATTGAAAGGTCTAACTTGGATTTGGTGCTCAAGTATGGTGTCTGGGTAACGTTCAAAGAACATCTCGTTTATGGCCATGTCAAAAGTTGGAATTACCTGCAACAATTGGAATAGCTAAGTAATAATTCTTAGGCAATATATAATAACACAAGTCAAATATGATCATCTCACTAAAATATTCTTTTATTTACTTAACATACACTTCCTCCTCCACAATATATCCTTAACCCCTAAATTACTGATCTTTCCAATCAATTAGTGAATCATATCAAATGTAAACTACTGAATCAGATAAACTATCAACACACACACACACACACACAGATTCAGAGTAGTCATATTTTGATCCTCACTTGATCTGCCATCCATCACTAACAATAAATAAACAAATACAGAGAGTACACACTGATAACTATATACTTGCACCTTATTTACATAATCGCTCAGTACAACTGTTTCACATAACCTACTAACTGACCTCCTGAGGGTAGCAGACCAGCTGGCGGTATAGATCAGCATCAAATTGGTGGAGATGAGCACAATTTATGTTCAGGAAAGGTTCTTCTAGTGTGTGGATCTGAAATAAGGACACCATTGTAGTATACCTCTGACTACAGTCATGTTTCTATGAGCTGAATAAAACTGTCCTCTGTAAACTGAATTATTATCCGCAAAGCCAGTCTTGTGAAGTAGTTTTTTTTTTTTTCAAAAGGAGGACACACCAGCAAAAAGGAAAAATACTGAATATCCATCTAAAAGGGCACCAACAGACACAATATAACTATGTGATTGCCTAAAAATTACCCTTTGGAGTGCCCTCAGATATTATCAGACATTAGGGTGCTAGAGTGGGAAGCCTTCATGTGGTGGTACCAATATGAACCAGAGTTGGAGTTGCCTGGTAATAAATATGTATCTGTCTTCTCCCTGTTCCCTAAACAAAGAATGGTGAACTACACGAAAATAACTTTAGCCTGCACTTCACTAGCCTTACATCCAAGCCTGGGTATGAAACTAGTATGGTACTACAGGCCTGAAAGTTGCGAATAAATTACATGGCGGGTAAAAATTATTTCTCACTCACCAGTGGCAAGCTGAAGATTTATATTTAAAATTTTTTAAAAATTTGTTTCTTTAACCACTACTTCATATTAAGAAACATCATGATAAAAATATATAAAAAAAAATTATTAATAATCTGGCAACTCTATTAAAAACACCTTGGTATCATAACAGTCGCTAGACGCTGTCTCTCACTTGCTGATGACATAATCAAATGTTGCCGTAGTCAGCTGACGAGAAGTAGTGTCGTTTGCTTCCAACATGAACCGTATGAAACCCTCGCCATCAACATCAATCTCGTTGCCTCCCCAAAAAAAGCATCACAGAGAACATTTCTTCCAAAATGGAAGAAAGGACTTACGTGGCATATGCATGATGAAAACGAAATCAAAATGAAATGTTCCATTGGGATGAAAAATCCAACTGCAACCGGCAAAATGGATTTCGTAACTGGATCTCAGAATTTTAAAAAACAAAACATAGTTTACCATGGCAGGAGCAGGAAGCATATTGAACTGCGTGATGCTGAATTAAATCACCAAGGTCAAGGAAACATAGACAAGACATTCCAACGTCAGCAAAAGAAGGAAGAAGATAAAGGTTCTGAAGATTTAAGATGAAAATTACCATTGCATACATGCTGGTAAAGGAAGAACTTCCATTCACAAAATTTTTACCCATTATTGAACTAAGAAAAAAAAAAATAATGGTGTGCCCATCACAACCAGTTATGCCAACCATGTGAAAGCTGCGGAACTGGTGCACACGATTGCGCAGACAATGAAAGATGAGGTACGTTATTTTAAGCAATAAATTAATATGGAATTTGTACACGGTATACAAATTCCATATTTATGTTTATATACAAGCATATCTATTATTTATTTTCATCCTGGACTACAATAAATAACTTGCAAGCTGAAAATTATTTGTTAATTTTCCTCTGGCTAGTAAAAATTTTTCTCGGCTGGTAAAATTTTTTAAGTACTCGCCAGTGGCTGGTAAGATAAACTGTACACTTTCAGGCCTGTACTACTGCCACTATTGCTACTACCAGACATTAGACTCTACTTATCTTAAGCCAATTTTCAGATGATTTTGCAAAACATAAATAAATTAATAAATACTTTTTCTTCCTCATCTAATCCTGTGTTGCCCCATGAGGAGAGTAGGAGCCCGAGGCTAAGCAAGTCGGTACTAACATATAAGATGCGAGTGACCAGCCTCATTCATCCCTGAATGGCATTACGTGAGCACTAAACCCCAAGCACCACTTGAACCTGCACCAGCTCAATCCAACTGGAGAGCCTTAATTACCCACAAAACCACGAGGCTCCATAAATTGGTTATATGATTACCACCAACCATAGTAACTGGCTTCCTGGTGTAGAGGAAACCATTTGGCTTGTCACTCGGTGAAGTCACCCGTAGACAGTAGGAAGAGGAAAGAATGAATGAATAAATAAATAAATAAATCACTCTAAAATGAATCTTCAAATGGTGTATTCTGTGACGGTATCCTCATCCTGGAGTAACCTGAATTAGCAAAGTCGGAACGGCAGAAAATGAGATTACTACAGCTTGATCAAAATGAAAAATGTTATCAAATGAAAGGGGTTACTATGGAGAAAATATGCATTCAAAATGTTTCCTTCACATTCACACCAAAATGCTCCATACCTCTTCCAGTTTCTGTAGATATAACGGCTCATCAGTGTTCATGCCTTCAACGCGCTCATCCTCATCAGTTTCAGCATCAACAAATCTAATGGGGAAATTTTTTTCACTAGCTTTCTTTCTAAGGTAATAGGAATCTTCAGGAACAATGACTTCATACATGTAAAACTTCCAAAAGTATACCAAGACATCCAAAAATTCTTACTTTCAATGAACATAAGAGAGAATGACACCAGAGAAAGTATCTGAAAGTGAAAATAAGGGTAATACTGGCAGAGGGAACTATACAGAAGAGAATGGAGCTGTGCACTGGTGACAGAAAGAGAAAAGGAAGTGCACTGACACTGAAACAGGCTTGTCAAGAATGCCAAAACTAGACAATCACTGCCTAACAGCTGCTGGGAGCTGGGGAGGGAGGGAACTGAGATAAAATTTGTAACAAGACAAGAATCTCATCTTAGACCATGTTCAGTCAGTTAGAAATTATAACATTACAGAAATATATCCAACCTTAGCACAAAAGCCTTGAATCGATCCTTGCACTCAGCCACGACAACATCAGTACCCCAGATGACAAGCTGAGGTCCCTCTGTCTGTTGTGGGCCTCCTGGTGGAGCATTGCTACTTCCAGGGACACCAGCACCAGCAACACCATCGGGGTTTGACTCACTGGCTGGGTCTGTTGACAAGTTGACCTGGGGAAGAAGTATGGGAGATTATATAACAAGGTAGATCTCACTCAGAGTTACCAGAACAGACATTTTATCAGTCATTCATCCATCATCTAATCCTTTATTGCCCCATCTGAAGCATAGCGACCTGGGGCTGAGTTTGTTAGTCCTAACATTTAAGGTCCAGTATGAGTAACCAGCTCTGCTCGCCCCGAGTGGCATTATGTGAGCAATAAACCCCAACTGCCACTTGGATCTAAATCATCAAGTTTTAGGCACCAACATTTCCAAGCTTGCAACTGCACTGTGTCCCTCAACATTTTGACTGCATTCCTTATACCTAAGTCCCTGTTCATGACCTCTTCCTACAACTTCCTTCTTTCTTTGGCTATTTTAATCTTTAACCCAACAACCAAAATAACCTCAAATGACATCTTGCAGTGAAAGTCGAAACTATAGCTAGCCCTTTCATCCTAAATTGGCCTGTATTTTTGTCCTTTTTTAATTTACTTAATGCAACTCTACCTATCTATTGCCAGACGCCTTAATCCCGCAAGGGATGGCCACAAACAAATAGCCTCCATGTCGCTCTGTCCCCTACCATTTCATTGCCCCACTCCCAGCTCACACCCTCCCCCTCTCATACCTCTCCACTCCATCCCTCCATCTCATCCTCGGCCTCCTCCTCCCTCTCCCCCCTTCCACCTCACTCATATACACTCTCCTCATAAGTCTCTCACTCTCCATCCTCTCCACATGGCCAAACCACCTTACTGTATTTCTCCTAACGCTTCCTATCACATCCACATCCACACCACAATGCTACCTCACTTCTTCATTTGTCAGTCTGTCTCTCCATGTGACTCCACATGTTCCTCTCAAATAACTCATTTCCACTGCTCTCACTCCTGACTCCTCTCCCTCTAACAGGGTCCAAGCTTCACTTCCATACGTTAGAGCTGGTATCACAATACTGTCATGTAGCAGCTTTTTCACTTCCATGCTCACCTCTCTGTTTCTTATCACTGCTTTCAAGGAACCAGCAACCTTTCTTCCCTGCTGCACCCTTTCAAACACTTCACCCTCTAAACTTCCATCCTTACTCATCACACTACCCAAGTACTTAAACACACTCACATTCTCCATATCCTCCCCATCCAATCTCACTGTACATTCACTGACTTCACTTCTCTCGAAGACCATCACTTTACTCTTCCCTACATTCACCTTTACATTCCGTTTCTTCCACACTCTCCCAAACTCATCTACCAAGCCTTGCAGCTCCCCTTCGTCTTCACTTAACAACACAGTATCATCTACAAACAACAGTACAGGGTGTTTCTGCACATTGCCTCTCTCACTAGGGCCGCTCCAACATCCACTGCTTGACCTTGTATCTTTTATAACCCCATCCATACACAGACTGAACAACCATGGAGACATAACACATCCTTGTTTCAATCCAACCTTCAAATGGGAGAATTCACTCAGTTCACCATCCACACGCACTGCAGCCTTAGCACCCTCATACATACTCTTCATGGCCTTCAACAACTTCCCATCTACTCCATATATTCTTAATACTTTCCACAATCCTTGTCTATCCACCCTCTCATACGCTTTCTTCAAATCCACGAAGGCTGCATACAACTTCTTTCCCTTCTCTAGAAACTTTTCCACTAAAGATCTAAGAATGAATATCAGATCTACACGACCTCTTCCCTTCCTAAAACCTCCTCATTCTTCTCCAACTAATTACTCTGTTATTTCCCTAACTCTGTCAATAAGGCTAATGCCCCTATGATTACCACACACTTCTTTTTCCCCTTTTCCTTTGTACAGGGGAATAATTATACCTTACTTCCAATCCT
Organism: Birgus latro; assembly: GCA_018397915.1. Taxonomy (NCBI): domain Eukaryota; kingdom Metazoa; phylum Arthropoda; class Malacostraca; order Decapoda; family Coenobitidae; genus Birgus; species Birgus latro. Next base: position 25,696 of record JAGKTI010005273.1, on the reverse strand, counting down.
CCGGGACTTTACCTTCCTCCCAGGCCAATCTGCACACCTTCCACATCCATTCAATTACTCTCTCTCTCCCATACTTCAGCATTTTACCACATACTCCATCAATTCCTGGGGTTTTCCCCATGCAACTCACTGGCAAAAAAAGGAAATGCCACAACTCTACAACCTTTCCCTTAGACTTCTCCTTGATTATCACCATATTCTTGTAATAGTTCAGCATTCAAGACTGAGTTGTTTTTTTCATTTTTGTGTTTGAAGGCTCCAACATGTTTGCATGCATCAGCCTTGGTCACCTAATGGCAGCTCTCCATGCTGCTCTATCTCTGGCAGCTTCCCTATTTTGTCCCTTAACCCTGAGGTCACATTCAATGACCTATAGTCGCAGCACATGACTCTGAGGTTGTTACTATCGTGCCCTGTCAACCTACCATTCAAAAGTGCGTCTGATTTCGTGTATAATATGAGACGCATGTGATTCGTGTAAAATATGTGTGTGTGCATGAAAGGATGAGAAGACGTATAATGGATGCAAGAGTATATAGAGGATGGGGGACTGGACTTTCTGACCACCACTTGGTGGTAAAAAAAAAAATCAGAATTGAAACAAGATGAAGGAAGAGAAGAAGGGAAAGACAAGAGGAAGTATGTGTTACAAGGAGGGTAGAAAAGTTACAAGAGGATGGAATAAAGGCTGAATATAGAAGGGAAGTGGAGGAGCGATTGGGTAAATATAGATTGGAGCAAATGGGGGATGTGGAAGGTGTGTGCAAGGTATTCACAGAAGAAATGTGTGCAGCATGTGGGGTGGTGTGTGGAGTGAAGAGAAGACAAAAGGGGGTTCAGGGAACAGCATGGTGGACTGAAGAGGTGAGAGAGGCTGTGGCACAAAAGAAGAAAGCATATAATGAGTGGATGAGGAACAGGGGCGACGAAGAAGCTGAGAGACGGACGAGAGAGTTATATGTAGTGAGGAGGAGAGAGGTGAAAAGATTAGTAAGAGAGAGTAAGAAGAGAGTGGATGAGGAATTTGGAAGGAATTTGAGTGCAAAGTGGAGGGAATGTAAGAAAATGTTCTGGAAGGAGGTAAAGAGAGCTAGACAGGGTGCCAACGAAGTCAGTGGGGGTGTGAAAGATAAAAATGGTAGATTACTAGTGGAGAAAGGAGAAAAAGTAAACAGATGGAGAGAACACTTTAATGAACTGTTGAACATAGAGAATGAAAGTAATGCAAGTATAAGTGGCTGGGGAATGGCAGGGGGAAGGAGGGTTGTGAGAAGAGAGGAAGAAATCACCAGGATGGAAGTGGTGGAAGCAATGAAGAAAGATAAAATGGGGAAAGCCCCAAGAATTGATGGAGTGTGTGGTGAAATGCTGAAGCATGGGGGAGAGATAGTAACAGAATGGATGTGGAAGGTGTGCAGATTGGCTTGGGAGGAGGGTAGAGTCCCGGAGGATTGGAAGTCAGGTATAATTATTCCTCTGTACAGAGGAAAAGGGGAAAAAGCAGTGTGTGGTACTCATAGGGGCATTTGCCTTCTCAGTGTAATAGGAAAAATATATGGTAGGATACTTATTGACAGAGTTAGGGAAATTACTGAGGAATTAGATGGAGAAGAACAAGGAGGTTTTAGGAAGGGAAGAGGTTGTGTAGACCAGATATTCATTCTTAGATCCTTAGTGGAAAAGTTTCTAGAGAAGGGCAAAAAGTTGTATGCAGGCTTCATGGATCTGGAGAAACCATATGACAGGGTGGATAGACAAGGTTTATGGAAGGTATTAAGAATATATGGAGTGGATGAGAAGTTGTTGAAGGCAGTGAAGAGTATGTATGAGGGTGCTAAGGCTGCAGTGCATGTGGATGGCAAACTGAGTGAATCTTTCCATTTGAAGGTTGGATCGAAACAGGGATGTGTCATGTCTCCATGGTTGTTCAATCTGTACATGCATGGGGTTATAAAAGAGATACAAGGTCGGGCAGTGGATGTTGGAGCGGCCCTAGTGAGAGAGGGCAGTGTTTGGAAACTCCCTGTACTGTTGTTTGCAGATGATACTGTGTTGTTGAGTGAAGACGAAGGGGAGCTGCAAGGCTTGGTAGATGAGTCTGGGAGTGTGTGTAAGAAACGGAATCTAAAGGTGAATGTGGGGAAGAGTAAAGTGATGGTCTTCGAGAGAAGTGAAGCCAGTGAGTGTACAGTGAGGCTGGATGGGAAGGAAATGGAGAATGTGAGTGAATTTAAGTACTTGGGCAATGTGATGAGTAAGGATGGTAGTCTGGAGGGTGAAGTGCTCGAAAGGGTGCAGCAGGGAAGGAAGGTTGCTGGTTCGTTGAAAGCAGTGATAAGAAACAGGGAGGTGAGCATGGAAGTGAAAAAGTTGTTACATGACACTATTGTGATACCAACTCTGACATATGGAAGTGAAGCTTGGACCTTGTTGGAAGGACAGAAGTCAGGAGTGAGAGCAGTGGAAATGAGTTATTTGAGAGGAGCATGTGGAGTCACATGGAGTGACAGACTTACAAATGAGGAAGTGAAGGAACGTTGTGGTGTGGTTGAGGACGTGATGGAAAGCGTTAGGAGAAACACGTTAAGGTGGTTTGGGCATGTGGAGAGGATGGAGGGTGAAAGATTGACAAGGAGAATGAATGTGAGTGAGGTGGAGGGGGCGAGAGGGAGGGGGAGGCCGAGGATGAGATGGAGGGATGGAGTGGAGAGGTATATGAGAGAGGGGGGTGTGAGTTGGGAGCGTGGTAGTGAAATAGCAGGGGACAGAGTGACATGGAGGCGATTTGTTTGTGGCCACCCCGTTCAGGATTGAGGCGTCTGGCGATAGTAGAAAGATAGCACAATAATATTCGTGTATGATATATACATGCATAATAATATGATTCGTGTATAATATGATACAAAATCAGACACACATTTGAATGGTAGGTTGCCAGGGTACGATAATGACAACCTCAGAGTCGTGTGCCGCGACTATAGTCCCCGGTCTTTTTTTGTCTACCTCTCACTGCCCTAACCCCAACATTAACAATTCTCACTTTCTGCACCCAATTATCATCCCACATCCTCTCCACATGACTATACTATCTCAATCTACCTCCCCTCATCACAACAACAATACACTCGTCCCATCCTACCTCTCAACTCTTCCATCATAAACCTAGTCACCCCGAGCCTTGCACTCAGGGACGCACTGCATATCCACCTAATCATTGCCATTTCTGTACATTTGAGCCTGCAAATATCCTCTTTCTTTACTGCCCAGGTCTCACTACCATAAAGCATTACATTCCTAACACATGCCACATACGAAGATCCCACAGTCTCAATGTCAGGAGAGGCAACAGCTCCCCGAACTTCTTCCAACCACTTCTCACCCTAGCAACCGAGCTAGCTCCAGCCCCACCTCCAGCACATAACATGTCTCCCAAATAACAAAACTCTTCCATACACACAAGAGACTCACCAACAAGTTCAATCCTTTCACGCCTGGCAATTTCCACATGATTTCCTCGACACTCCGCACACATGAAATCAGCATTATCTCCCAGTCTACCTCTAATACCACATCTCTTGTGCACCCATTTATCACAAACACTGCACAAGATGGAATTACTTCCCATGTCCTTGTGACAAATTGCATTTGGTCACTCCCCCACTTCTTTGACAGTACTGCCCCCAGCCCTAGATAAATCACTTTTGTTTTATCTGTAAATTTAGGCAGTTTAAGGACAGTTTAGTTTCATCATTGGAACATCACTGTAACATAAGAAAACGGCAGCAGGCTAGTACAAACGTTATGGCCTACCTGTCTAATACGGCGATCAGAACGAATATCAGATCGGTGCCTGATGGGGGTGCCTCTCACACCAGATCTCGGAGTGCGCAGGGAAGAACCAACACTGCTTGGAGTGCCATAGTTCAGTGGAGAACTTAGGTCTACTTCACTCACAGCTGGGAGGGTAAATGATAGATTAGTAATGGATGAATAAAAAGGTAGGAGAGCACCAAAGAACATAAACCTGATTCAATGGATTAAAGTACGAAAGGCTACATTAATACTCTAGTAACTTCCTGGGTATCGCTAATTATTCTCTCTGACAAGGAGTATGATATCACCCCTGTTTGTTTGTCCGTTAGCAGGATTACTCAAAAACTAAGAGAGATTTAGACCAAATTTGGTGAGCAAATAGCCCGCAAATAGCCCAAGTCCCAGGGAACAACTGATTATCATTTGGGACCAATCCAGATCTAATTACAGATTCTGTATCCAGAAACATTTTTTGTGAAACCCTAATCAATGATGAGAAAACTTAACCCATTATGAAGAGTGGTTTGGAAATTACACTGCCCTTGTTGGAGAGATGTGCTCCACTAAGTGCCCCCTCTAGTTTCACCTGGGTTGATGCGAGGTGGTGCTGGTGAAGTGGCTGGTAGTAGCTCCGAACTGGGGGAAGATGGAGGCAGCGGCATCAACTCACTTGTGTCACTGCGTTTGCTGGGGGTGGAACGGGTGCTGCGACGGCCAGGGGACGACATGGCTCAGGGGTAATTCTGGAAATTAGTTTTAATTAACCACACTTTCTGCTATCTAAATGTAGCTCTAAGCATTTATATTAAAACAACACTTATATACCAATACACATTTGGCATAAGTTTAATTTTAAATTTTAAATTTTTTATAAAATGCTTTTCAGGTGCAATTTCATTTATTCACATGACCTTCACTTCTGTATTATTATAGTTTCAGCCAAAAACAGAATTATGAAATTTTGATTCATTTTTTTAGTATTTTAGACAATTCTAAGACACTTTTCTTCTACAGCATTTCCATTGCATAGCTATTATTTTTATTTTCCTCTTGAAAGTTAGGTTAGGTTACCTCACAGTAAAATGAAAATAATTTGCATAAAAAATGCCACAGAAGAAAAGCTTCCCAGAAATGTCTAAAACACCCAAAAAAATATATATACATATATCAAAATCTCATAATTCTGTTTTTGGCTGAAACTATACTGTAATTTTACCTTCTGGAAATAACAGCACAACTAACTAGAGATTATCATCAGATACTAACATCACCTAACTCTGGCATCCTTTAAATCTAACCTTGGCAAACTTATATTTTAAAAAACTTCTGTAAAAAATAGCAGAGATTTCTTCAGCATAATGAGTGTCCAAGAATAACAAGGTGATGTTCCCTGATAAATGAAACTGGTAACGGGAACATTAAGATGAAATCCAAACACACAAGGCCACACTAAGCCACAGCTAACCAGGGTGATGAAAAATCAATAAAGAGGGAATAATATGGTGATAAATGGCATGGTAAGACGAGGGACAAGTGACAGCCAGCTACTTCACTCAAATACCAAGCCTAGCTGACGACCACAGACCACTACAAGGCATCCTGTGGACTAAAAGTTTGCTAAAACAAAAAAAAAGTATTATATATATATATATA
>JAGKTI010005273.1:0-14714 GCA_018397915.1 Birgus latro | reverse complement strand
TATTGCAATGCAGCGACTTTTTGAATTGCGTGCTCAGTTTCCTCTTTCTTGTTGCTACTCATGGAAATCTAGCCCGGGGTCACTCTCCTATACAGCAAAAGTGATCAGGGTATCACTTTTTTGGAGATACAGAAAAGAGACCTGGTGTAGAAAAGCTACCCGGATCACTTTGTTATAGGTGGAGAAAAGCAAACCCACTGATCAAGTCTTTCAAGCTGACAAAAATAACTGCTCCAAGACAGTAATGGGCGTCACCAGAAAGTTCTCAATGAGAAGGGCACAGTGTGAGTAGTATTTTGGGTGCCTTCAGGGATTTAATTTGTGTATTATACCTAATATCCCCTTCGGACGTTATCGATACAGATTATATCGACATCAATAAGTTATAAATATCATACAAGGGAGGGAGAATAAAAGAAAGGCAAGAAGAAATAAGAAAAAAAAATGTCTACACAGAAGTGCTGCGAAGTCTTTGCCAGCATGAATATATAGCTCAGTGGCGTCACTTTACTCCCTAATATCCTCATATCTAAATGTCAGTATTTTAACCTCTTGAGTCTCATGACCTTTTACTTTTCCTATTTTAACCTCTTGAGTCCCATGACTTTTTACTTTTTCCTATCCAGACGATTTTGTTCACCTCGGAATATCAATTTCTAACTGGAGGGGTTAGATACGAGTATAGCTGGCATTAACACCTTCATAAGCTGACCTCCCCTAGCTTAATGAAATCGTCTGAATAAAATCTAATTTGAAAAAACGTCGCCAGACTGAAGATATCCAAACTATCCAATTGGCCAAGTTCCCCCCCCCACAGTAAAACTTTTGCCTTCTCCCCATTAGCCCCCAGTCAGATTTTTGGTCTCCCACTGGTCACACGGTCAGACCCTTTGGCCCTGCAGGTATTGGCCCCCTTGTCAGCCTTCCCATTGGACCCCCAGTCAGACACCCGCATTGGTCCCCCAGCCAGATACCCCCTATTTGGCCCCAGGCAAACACCCACCATTGGCCCCTCCAGTTATGCCTTTGCTCCCCTCTCCCCAGTGGGCCCACCATTTGCATTTTCAGATTATTTAATGCAAGCATGTTGGAGCCTTCAAAAATGAGCGAAAAAAAAGGACACTGTCGCTATACAGGAAAAAATCGCTAAGACAGGGGTCCACCGAAATCTTTATCAACAAGAATATGAATCAGTGCATAGGCCTACGTAAATCCATAACATTTTAGATTACAGTAGTCGTAATATGTAAAGTAAATCGATAAGGAAGAAGTACTGAGGAATTTCTCACATCAGAGAGAAGACATCAAAATACTGGACTGAGTTTTACATGCAAAATAAATCGCTAAGAAGGGGTACTAAGGTTCAAACTGCATACATAACTTCAGTGCAGTGTTCTGAACTAGGTATACTGGTATGTAATGCTGTTAGCGGTTCTTCCGTCTTTTCTAACCCGCTAAAATACTCCCTTTAGCGTCTATTTCCGAGACAATGAGGGGGGTCAGTCACGTGAGTGCGCTCAGTTAAGGTCGCTTCTAGGTCAACCGTGGTTCCGTATATGTGGTGAAGCCTTCCAGTGTGTGTGTGTGTGTGTGTGTGTGTGTGTGTGTGTGTGTGTGTGTGTGTGTGTGTGTGTGAGAGAGAGAGAGAGAGAGAGAGAGAGAAAAGAAGCCTTATAGACTGAGGACGTGAGAAGGTCCAATACTATGATTCTGCTCACCTAGAGTCTGTTTGCTTTCACCTGACAGGACTGGTCTAGTCTCAGCACAACTTAAACACTAAGTTGAGGTTGCATGGAAGTCGATCAGTTCTAATTATGAGGTAGGAATGAGTCTCCTTAGTTATTATTCAAATCTAATATCCTGTCTGACTATACCTGGCCATGAATTGAGCTGAAGGGGCTACGAATCTGTCAGGTGAAAAGTTAAATACCTACCCCGACAGAGGACCACGGGAGGGGTGGCGCAACACCCGCCCCACGAAGGAGCCACGGACAGGGTGACAAAACACCCATCCCTGGAGGAGACCACAGGGAGGCACATAGGGCACGCGGAGGCCCAGGGCTAGACGGGCCTACGTTTCCCACTACCTTGTCCCCCTCTTACCCTCAACCAGGACAACTCAGGAAACGCAGCCCCGATAGACTACTCTCCAGCCGGGCCAGCACTTGCCAGGATCGGGATGGGGTTTGTAGAGATACAGCCCCAGACAGCACTGTGATGACGGCCACCGTCTGCATCAGGGAAAAGACGGCCACCATCTGCTCTTCAGCTGTTACCCCCTGCAGGACCAAGGTGACAACCACCGTCCTCACCGGGAAAGGGAAGGCCACCATATGTCCTTAACCTGCAGCCACTCCTGGGAGCAGCACTGCATCGACGGCCACCGTCTGCACTGGGAAGAGGACAGCCACCGTATGCCTCTTAGCTGCAACCCCAGAGAAAGGCAGAACCGTGGTGATGGCCACTATCCGTGCTGGGGAAGGATCAGGCACCGCCCGTCCTCTGTCAGCCACCTCCACAGGGAGCAGGACCACAGTGACTGCCACCATCCGCACCAGGGAAGGGTCAGCCACTGTACACCCTTCACCTACCATCCCAGGGGTTAGAGGAACCATGACAGCCACCATCTGCGCCGGTGAGGGAGCGGCCACTGTACGTCCCTCATCCACTATCCCCTGTGACGCCCCTCAAGGAGTAACCTCCACTGGGAGCAGGACCGCGGTGATGGCCACCGTTCGCGCCGGGGAAGGGTCAACCACCATATGTCCCTCATCCCCTACCCCTGTGACTTCCCCTACAGGGGACGTCCCTTGCTTGCTTCACCCCTCCAGAGGCTGAGTGGGACACCCTTCTCCCTCTTTCCCCACAGAGGCAGTTCCCAGGAGGAGTTGTGGCTGGAGAAGACCTGGCAAGGCCCCGTCGTGAGTCTGGGGATCTGTGCCCTGCAGCCAGCACCCCGACAACGCCCCTTGCTCTCGGACTCCTGAAGTAAGGGATGCTGCAGGCAGCACCTGATGGTGACCCGGCTCAAGAGAGACCGCAGCCCTTGGACACCCAGGGGCGCCCGCAGGACCTCCCCTGCCCCATCAGCCGGTGATCCACCTCCAGGAGCAGGTGTAGACAAGCGCACCTGCTCTCCTTTAGTCCCGAGGGCCGAACTCCCCACTGAGGCCCCACTAGGGAAGGGCCACTCTCCACACTGGCCAGCAGCCCACTCCGGACAACCCTGGCAGTGGTACCGTGCCTCCTGCGAGAGGGCGCACCTGATGAGACCCCTCCCACACTTGGCCAACACCTGTAAGCAGCCCAAGTCTTCAGTAGCCCAAGCTAGAGTCCTCTTGTCTTGCTTGTGACTTTAATCAGTATAGTTTATTGTGTAAATATTATATTCATATCATGTTCGGTATTGTGTTGAATGTAAGGTAATATACATGTAAGGTTGGTTGACCCGAGTTTTTATCCCTGTCCCTCTAGTTGTATGCACTAGACCTAGTCTAGAAAAGAACCCCAAATCAGTCGCTCATGATCAAAGGACAAGGAGTTGAACTTTGAACACGTAGCGTAACAAAAAGAAACCAATTGTAGATTATCATCGTCTGAGTGAATCATATTGTCATTGGTATAAAACAATTCGAAGCATATTTCACTTAACAAAGCCGTCCCAGGAGAACGAATGTGACCAAAACGCCCCCTCAGAGGGCAGTCTCAGAATGTCAGCTGTTCGACCCTCAGTGGTTGCATCTGCAAAGTCCCACCAAAAACGTTTATCAGGCTTCAAAGTTTTTCATACACAGCAATAATAATTCTAGCTCCAGGCTAATCTTTAATGAGAACCTGGTGGATTGCAGGTTGAAATACCCACCCAAGAGGCAAGAAGATGGGATAATGACACACCGACACTGACACCCCTACCCAACAAGGAGATGACGGGGAGGCTACCACCACCCTATGAGGGGACACCGGACAGGTAACATTATCTTCTGCGCTACACCGACCCACGTCACCTTTTTCTGTATGTCCTTTCTCCCCGCGACCAGATCAGCAGCAAGATAGCAGTCCAGGGAAACTACTCTCCTGCCACAGCAACCATCGCAAGACTCGTGGTGGGACGTGCACTGAAGCAGTCCCACGTAGGCCCTCGGCAGATCCTGCTGGAACTGCTAATAGAGGGAGAATGACTGCCAGTCTTCTCAGCCCTACGTCACCCCAGGGGAGCAGCGGCACAGCAACATCCGCCAGATTTGCTGTAGGGATAACGACCGGCGGTTCTCCCTCTTCTACTACCCGCCTTCGGGAGCAAAGGCACGGTTACATCTGCCGGACTAACCGACGTGAAAGCATCCGCCGGATCTCTCCTGCCTGTCCCAGGAAAGGGAGCAGAGCCTTGGTAGCGTCCGCCGGATCTCTCCTGCCTGTCCCAGGAAAGGAAGCAGAGCCTTGGTAGCGTCCGCCAGACCCGCCATAGCGGAGGCACCTGCCGGGTACTCCACGGCTGTGACTATCCCCTGGCAGCAGGAGCATGGTAGTGTCTGCCGGACCTGCCCAGTTTACAGCGACCGCCGGATCCCTTCCTCCTGCCACCCCTGGGACGAGTGGTGCCCCGGTAACGTCCGCTGGACTTGCCGGGCGGGAGGAGCATCCACCGGATCTCCTTCCTCCACTCCGCAGTCCGGGAGCCTAGGCAACGTCCGCTGGACTTGCCAGACCAGAGGAACTCCATCAGGATCTCCTCCCGTGTCTCTGGCGTGGAGTCCGTTGGCCTTGCCAAGCAGAGGGAGCGACCGCCAGTTCTCCCTCCTCCACTAGGCCGGAGACTCCTGTAGAGGAGCAGGTCTCTGGCTTGGCCCAACCCTCCTGTAGCCAAGTGAGATGCCCTTCTACCTCCCCTCACACCACGTGGGGTGGAGATTTCTCCCTAACAGGTACGTCATGGCAGAGTGTGTGGAGTGGACCTGTTGTGGGCGTCCTGTCGATCCAGCTGTTCCCTCCCCAGGCGCAGATGCTGACGGACTTGGTTGGACACTGTGGCCACAGGCGACTCCTGATGGCCCCCTCTCCCCAATGAGACTGCAGTCCCCAGCCACCGAGGAGCACGCCGCCACCCTGGGGCTCCTCTAGGTCCGAGGGCGCCCACCACACTCCGACGATGTCCCGAGACCGGCGAAGGGCCACCTGCCTCCTGGCCCTTTTCGGCCCCAGTCCTGAGGGCCCGACAACTCCTGAGGCCACCTCCTGGAGGACCCAAGGCGAACCTCCCACTATTCCTACCAGGCGCCCACGTCGAGAGGCAGTCCCACTCTCGCCGGACGGCCTTCCCCCTACACCGGGTCGCCAACTGAACCTTCCGGGCGTAACTCCGAAACTGTGTGTCACCCTTCCCCCTCCTGATGTCCCACCAGAACTGCGAGTACTAACTTCCTCTCCTGCTGTAGTTTCCCAGTGGATCCTGTCCCTTGTGAAACTCCTCCTCCCCAGAGACGACTTCTGTACACTCCCCCTGTGTTGTGACGACTCCCCCAAGCCCCACATACTCTAGTTCGCGAATACGGTAACTTGGGACTCCCCCCCAGTGAACCCTCGTCGGTGTGAAGGTTCAGTGCACCCCTAGTGTTACGGGTGAAATATACTCAGGGCCTAACATTGCCGAACAAATACTGGACAGTGCATGTTGCCCCAGTTGGGACCCCCAGTGAGCCACAGGCTTATAATTCCCAGTGTGCCACCCTGCTATATTGTGTGTTGCCTTAATTGTATCATAAGGGATTCTGCAAGTGCCACATGCGATGTTCTATATTGTATTGTGTAAATCAATCTGGTTAATATATGTGTAATACTGGTTTGCCTGTTGTTTTTGCCCTGTTCCTTTGGTATATGTTCTAACTCGGTCTTGAAATAAAGAACCCCAAAAGCTTGTGGTTGTGTCTTATGGAGTGAGAAGTTGCGCCACAAAAGCACAGAAGAAAATCCAAGGTTTGAGCATGTGTATTATGGAGTGAGAGGTCGTGCCATAAAACACAGAGCATAACGCAGGTTTAAGTCACCCTTCTCCTGCTGTCTACCGTCCTCCTTTCGGGAGGTAGGGAGGGAGCTGAGGAATGTTTGTATAGCCAGGTAACAAAGCCCAGTAAGACAGTGTCAGCACATGAAGGCGTCCCTCTTCAGCAGCATAATTACATACATACTGTACATACTTACATACATATTTACATACAGTACTGTATTAACATACAAACGCAACAACAACAACAGAATAGTTGACTGTTAAGGGAAGGACAAAAATGTAATACTGTTGTGTGACCCCCTGCACTGCTGTCTATTCAGCTCCTTTGTGAAGCCATATAGGCACTGGGGTGGAGGGAGGGGGGGGGAGGATAAATATACACATATATAAGACAACAGTGAGGGTGGTCTTCACTCCTCAGTCTGCTGCTGCCATCAAAGCCAGGCTGTGCTGAGCTGGCTGGCCGTGGTTGGCTGTGTAGTCTTACAAATAGTTCGTCTGTTCTAACCTGCAGTCTAACGGGCTCCCATCCAAACAAGCCTGGTGTTACAATGACCACTACCACCACTGCTTCCTGATAAAGTTCTCTATCTTCTTTTGGCTCAGTTGATGGCCTGGTGTTTTCAGACTGAAGGGTCAATTTGACTGGCTATCAAGAAGACTCATTCCTGTCTCAGCCAAGGCTCACTGAATTTCATTCTATCATGATTTAACCTGAAGAGTGACCCAGTTCCGTCAGGTAAGAACAAAGGATCCATAGTCGTGGTTATTCCAAGCTTGCAGAAACTGCAGACACAAGCAAAAAAACAATTGATTAAGATACAAGTAACAGCTAAAAAGGGAAAGATTAAAAAAAAGGAAAACGCGCAGAAAGGTAGGGAGAAAACCCGGAGTGAAGAAGCTGCAATGCTGAGTCTTCTGTCGCGTATTGTGTCTGGCGGGGACAATGAGGAACACCGTGGAGCTGCAGATGACAATGTATTTCACAATATTTCCCCACCATCATCATCATCTTCAAATACTGACACTGATGAGGAGCTCATCGTCTCTCTGAGCCCCCCAACCATCAACATTGACCAAACAGAGGTGGGTGAGGATGCTCTGGCAGTGCAGGAGGAATGCGGGGGCAGCCAGGGAGAGGGGGAGAGAAAGAGAGAAGAGGAGGAGGGAATGTTGGAGGAAAGCGAGGCCCGACGGGTGGTGGAACTGGTGGAGCACTACTTGAGTGATGATCATCTGGTGAAAGACATGTTTCTCCTAAAGCATGTCACACGCCACCGTGAAGGCTACATCTCCATCAAGCTCCTGGCAGCTTACAAGAAGGTGAAAAGAGCGGCACGAGGGTGGCGCGGGGTGGCTGCAGCATTGAAGGCCTCTGAAACACTGCAGTTGAGCCCAGACGGCACCAAAGTGCGACGCAAGATGCCCCTGCCAGCCCACTTGCACCAAGACACAAAACCTTTCAGAACAGTCCTGGTAGCTGGCCTGAGCCCCGACAACGCCTCCATGAGTGCCATGGCTGAACTTTTCGCAAAGTTTGGGGAGGTGACTGCTCTCCAGTTTCACCGGCCAGGGGGACGCTGCTTGTCTGAGGTGCGGCAGGCGGAGCAATACAATCCAGGCCTGATGGGGGAGGTGTGCGTGTTGGTGGAGTATGACAAGGTGCACCATGCTCGCCATGCCATCAAGCACCTGCTTAACACCCAGGAGTGTGGTCTGCGACTGGTGGAACTCCCTCGCACTCCCTCACGTGACTCGCCTCGCCCTGATACCCTCATCACCACTGAAGGGGAGAGTGCCTACTACAGCACCTCGGACTTCTCTGAGCCGACATCACCGGTGTGCCGCACCCGACCGCATCCCCGCATGTGGTCCCCACTTTCCCCTTACTCCTCTTTGGCCTCCTCTTCATCTCCCTCTCCTCTGGGTCCCTGTCGCCGTGTGAGGACTCATAACCAGCAGTCATCTCCAGAGTCATCACCTCCATCACCATACACTCCTCGACGTGGGCCACCCACACCCAGCTCCTCCCCTGAGGCCCATCTTGAAGCTCGGTGCTGCCTGCATCCCCCTGGGTCCTCTCCCTTGCCTCGTCGCAATCTACCCCACCCCCGAGACTCTCCTGTGCCTCGACGCCCAGCCTACAGGGGTGCAGAGAGTGGAAATGTGGCATCTCACAGTCCGTGGCTACGGCGCCGCATCATGTCAGCTGCAAATGTGACATCTGGGTCAGCCCGTTCTTCACCCTCTGCATCACCTGCACTGCGTCGTCGTCATGACAACGTACCAATGGTGCCAGATAATGTCACTCGTTTCCCCCGTGGCCCAGATGGTACCAAGGGCTTCACCCAGCGGCACCTTGTTGCCCCAGCCCATGCCTGACACAGAGCAGAGGGAGCGGCAGCCATGGTTAAGGAGGGCAGGGTGGACTACTGACTGTGATATCAACGCACAGCTGGCTCACCCCATCACTGTCACTTTTGCCCCATTGCTCAATAAACTCTCATATTTCTTATTTTCACCTAACATAATTATCCTAAAAATTATGCTTATAAAGAAAATAAAACTCCACCTGATTGCAAGAATAATCAACAGCCCAAAAATCTCAATTTTCTGGGTCAAGATGTGTACTAATACTGCTATTCCACCAGAATAGAAACTTGTCATTTTATCACTGAAAATATCCATCCATAAGGATACAGACTCGTCCTATTACCACTGAAAAGTAGATCACTTGACATGGTATTCCATGGGTCAAACTCAAACTTGGCATTTTTGAACATGTTATATACCATCCCTTTTTCAGCTTAGGAATACTTGCCAGCAGAGGGAAGTGAGAAGGGGTGAAATATTTGGTGAACTTTTGTCCTAAAATTTAGGTTTACATGACACATGCTGCTTATCCTTCCATCTGTCTGTTGTCAGATATGTTACTCCTGGAAGGCCTGGCTATGAATAAATAGCCTCCACATGGCCCTGCCCTCCACTGCCAGCCTGCCCTATCTCCATCCCATGCCAGTCTCACTCATACATCTCTCCACTCTATCCCTCTACCTCATCCTCAGCTACCCTCTCCTCTCTTGCCTTCCACCTCACTCACAAACACTCTCTCAGTCAATCTCTCACTGTACCTTTGCCCCACAAGGCCAAATTTTCCTAAGGAAAAATAAAATTGAACGAGGAAGCTCGTCTTTTATTTTTAAAATGATTAAAGCTGATACAGAGTAACATTTTGATGATGATAAAACAATGTGGTAATGGAACATGGGATGACTGCACTACAGTATCACTGAACGTGAAGTCTGTACAAGGACCAGTGTGTCCAGAGCTGGGTAGACTGGAGGTTAAGGTGGAGGGCGAGGTATAAGAGTAAGAAAATTAGAGGGTGAGAAGGAGTTTGGGAAAGTTGGAGGGGTAATATGGAGGGTGAGGTACTCATATACGATTAATATAATTGGAGGGGGAGTTAACAAAGAGGATGAAGATCGAAGGATTAAGTGAATGGAGAGATATAATAAGAGGGAGACTGGAAAGGGAGGCAGTAAGGTAAAGTATAAATATATGAGGGACCTCGGAGGTGAGGTAGAAGTGGGAAGTTGGAGGGTAAAGGTTATGAGTAAGGTAGAATGGGGGGTCTTGGAGAGTGACAGGGAAAAGTGTGACAATGGAGGGAGGAGTGGAAATGAGGAGTGAATGTGAAACATTGGAGGAGAACATGCATAAAGAGAAGGACAGAGCATCCTTAGAATATGAAGGATAAGCAAAGACAAATTTAATAAGAGAAAATGCATAAAATACAGGATCAGCAATGAGAGGTGAGGGAGAGACAACGGCAAGAGATTAAAGGCATAAAGTCCGTGAAACTGACAATGGCATGAGGAAGAGACAGAGATGTAAAGGAATGGGTAGGAAAGGAAGGAAAAAAGGACAAAGAATTAGAGGGGGATGCAGAGGCAAGAGTAATAATGGTTAGGTGAAAGCAGGGCAGGAAATTTAAAGGTTTGGGAAAGATGGGGTAAGTCATTGCAGGGTTTAAAAGATGAAGGTGTGGACAAGGGGCAAGAGATCTGAAAGGTCTGGGAGGTGAGGGGGGTGCCAAAATTCAATACCAAGAGGGAGACCTTCACTTGCTGGTCACGTGTGTAAAAAAAAATAATTTAAAAAAATAATATCAACAATAAATAAAATCATTATGAATAACTAAAAACTTTCTCCTCCATAATAAAATTAGTAAACGATCCACTTTCATTCCATTTTTATCATAACACAAGTACCAGCATCTTGTTTTCCATATCATAATGAACACAAGAATCAGCATCATATTTCTTCCATATTTATACTTTCCAAATAATTCCACCTCTCTTTCATTGATAATCCAGGCAATAAAAGTTTCCACTGATGCACTTACCACTCTGCCATACATATAATATAAAGAAAAATCTGTGACCAATGCATTTGCTTCTTCCTACAAAGACGGATCAGTGTATCACATGTGATAATATTCTGAACCATTCTTTACTGGATTACTGAATGACGTTAACCCCTTTGAGTTCAGGTAATGTCCTTTTTGGTTTACTCTTGCTGCTGACTAGGGGCACAGTCAGAATTTTGTTATGGCGGCAGCGGCACGGGGGTGGGGTGGGGGGGTGTGGGGGGAGGGATGGATTTGGTTGCCATTATTCTTGAGTTACAGCTGCTTGAAAATTATTGCCACAGTATGTAGATTAATTAAATGGTAAAGGAAATAAACCAGTAATTAATCATCAATAGTGAATGAGTATAAAAATATGACAAAACAAATTCCTTCTCATTCAGCTCATCCATATACAAAGGGGGGTGCCTGGGCCCTCTGGGCTGCCCCCCCTGGCTGCACCCATGCTGCTAACATATTTAATTTATGCCTCTCATACTCAAGGGTTTATTAAAGCCATATCTAACATTTCCTGTTTGAACTCTATCCTGAGTAAAATCACCTGGGGATAATAAGATAAAAAGACATCCCCATACTCAGTTGATAATTCAAGCTTGTTTCATTGGCCAGGATTCTTGTCATTAAGGAGGCTCATTAGCACTTCTTCCTTACTAGTAATTTCTGCATATGGCACACTGGTACTATTTTATATGCTATCTATGCCCTCTATGTCAATATTACAAAGGCATATATATCATGTAAGAGAACAGTAAGGTGTAATACGAGAATAAATCAATAAAGAAGAGGTGCTTGGGAGCATCCTTAACCTGAGAACATTGTTAATATCATGTCCTGTTAATACTGAATACACCAGACCCTATGAAACCTCTCACACACACACACACACACACAGGTGTCATACATACTAGAGGCCCTAAAGAATAAAAGAATGAACATCCAGCTATATTCTAGGTGGCATAGCAGGTTGTGTAGCATCTCTTCCTTAGTATTTTGTATGTTTCAACTTAACTTTTCTTGTACGTTACTTTATACTGCTGTAATATCGATTAAGTTTGCATTAAATTTTACTTTAACCCATCCAGTCATTTCGTTTCGTTTTTGAAGGCTCCAACATGCTTGCATGTGTCGGCCTTGGTCACCTAATGGCGGCTCTCCACGCTGCTCGATCTCTGGCAGCCTCCCTATTCAGTCCCTTAACCCTTAAGTCACATTTAATGACCTCGTCCCATGTCTTTCTCGGTCTACCCCTCCCCCAATATTAACACTTCTCACCCTCTGCACCCAATTATCATCCCCCATCCTCTCCACATGTCCAAACCACCTCAGCCTACCTCTCCTCATCACAACACCAATACACTCCAGTCCCATCCTACCTCTCAACTCTTCTATCGTAAGCCCAGCCCCCCCAGGCCTTGCATACAGGGACGCACTGCACATCCACCTAATCATTGTCATTTCTGTACGTTTAAACCTGCGAATATCCTCTTCCTTTACTGCCCAGGTCTCACTACCATACAGCATCACACTCCTAACACATGCTGCATACAAAGATCCCTTCGCACGTAATGAGAGTCCTCTCAATGTCAGGAGAGGCAACAGCTCCCTGAACTTCTTCCAACCACTTCTCACTCTAGCAACCGAGCTAACTCCAGCCCCACCTCCGGCACATAACATGTCTCCCAGATCGTTTTTTTACCCAGCCTACCCCCAGGTCCCGACCGATTTTCGACTTTTTGTTTTTTGGCTGAAACCTTCGCTTTTGGTGAGAAACATCGAAAATTCATAGAGAAATCGCGATCTTGAAGTTAGAAATGTTGATACGGGTGTCACTCAACCTTACGTTTTCCTCCTTTTTCAGGGTACCTGGCTAAAGAAAACGAACTATGGAAGGGTTAACTAATTCAAGCCACTTTAAATTACGTATTTATTTCATTTATTTGGTACGAATTTATGTGTAGTACAAGTCTATATTGGTTTTCACGCAATAATATAGACGTTTATATGCATTGTTCACTCAACCAAAACCCCAGTATATGGCACCTTCCTTTAAGACATTACCACCTCATCACTTTTGTTTGTTTCTACCTCTAGCTTCTTTGTCCTCCACCTTAGGAATCACTTCCACCGTGAATTTCATCATTGGAGAGACCGTGGGGCAACATACCTTTACTGGCCAGGTTACAGCTAACAGGTGAATTGCCCAGTGTGGGGGGAGGGGGGATAGGGGGGGGCCAGGCAGTATCCCCACTTGACAGCAAATAGAGGAAGGTCTCCCACATGCCTACCAAAAATCACCTGTGAATGTTGAAAAATGTGCACACAATGGGCCTTGCAAGTGAGTGACGTACGATGCATGTTGTTGGGTCTGTCCGTAAAAAAAAGTAGTGATGTGCATCGTACGTCGGTGGGACTCGGGGGGTTAATATTGATAGAGTCTTCATCAATACCATACAAGAGTACTCTAAGGTGTATTATGTAGAACTAACTTATGGGGGAAGAGGAGTTATAAAACCTTCAATGCCACTTAGAAGCTGACTCATCATTCTGACCCTGAATCCATCCAACTCACTTAGGTTTGCACTGGAAAACTTAACTAAATTATTAATAAAAAATGGTTAACTTGTTTCCCCAAATGTGTATCTTGGATATTTTCAATTAAATGTACAGTGCAAACCTTAGCAAGATTATGATTACTGAACAAAACAGACCTATCTTGTCTTGCACAGTTAGGGTCTCCAATATGTATGGAAAATTAGTGCCTTCAAATTCCATGGTTGCTTTGTTGTTGTGGCCCCAGGCTTATCTGGATTTGAATCCAACGGGCTGCAGGCTTAAGTCTGCAAGTCTGCTCTTCTGCAGTCCACCATCCTCCTTTTGAATGACAAAGAGGGAGTTAAGGGATGTTTGTTTAACCAATGCCATTACAAGATATAACAGTTGAGTTGCTCAGTTACTTCAATACCACCACATGAAGGCACCTCTCCAGCACCTGTTACTGACCATATTCAGTTACCATAAACCATAACCTGGATAAAACTAAAAAAAATAATAATTAAAAAAGAATACAATTCTAACTCATCACACACACACACACACAAAATCCCCAAACTGTTTTCAATTTGGAATGTTGGGGAAAAAGTGATAGTTAATTTAATGAAAGGAATTGTGCAAGTCTTACAACCTATTTTGTGCATTTTGGTTGCTAAAAGTAAATTAAGTCTGACCTCCTCCACAGAAAATGACTTTTAGGCTCATATACGTCTGAGAAGAGAGTTTGTCTAGCACATCTTCTTTACTAGTTCATTTCTATATATATATATATATATATTGCATGCTGACATTCTGTTGTATGCTATTTATGCAACCAATATCACTACAGTAAAATCCCATCATCATCATCATCATAACCATCTTCCAGAACTCTTGATTTCCCTTCTAGGATGGTGTGAAATATGATCCAGAAAGAAGGGGGGGGGAAGTAATCAACAGTACAATGTGCTTTATATTCTATTTCCAGATTATATATATATATATATATATATATATATATATATATATATATATAATGAAAAGGGAGTTCTACTGGTGATGAGGTTCATAAAAGTTATACCTAGCCCCTCTGGTAAGAAAATTATCTCCTAAGCTCCACACAATTGTCAGAAGATAGCAAGAACAGTGAAAAAGGGTGGAACTTGATTGCGGTCAAAGTGATATACAGTAAATGGAATAAAACTTAATTGGGATTGAAGAGATATACAACAATTAGCATAAGAAAGAATACTGATGTACAATAGTCAACATACATCACTAAGAAAGACGTGCCAGAAAAATCTGCTAATCTGACAATGATCCAACCTTTAGGATGCCAATTGACAATATGGCTGAAAATGTTTTAAATAAACATAATGAGTCCTTGTTCACGACATCAGGTAAAAATGTGTGTTTATGTTTTAGACTAGAATATGATCTGCTCCTGATGAAGGCATCCTCAGTGTGAACATAAGGTCAGCTGACATAACACAAACACTCAATTATTAACTACCTTTTCATTTCATTTCTCTTATTTGTTAATGTCCGAAACACTATCACTTAAACTCACTCACATTTTATTTTACAACGGAGCTAAATAAAAATAATATTGCCTACAATCCAGGAGCTCATGAGACATATATACAAATATATATATGTATGTGTGTGTGTGTGTATATATACAGTTGGCGCGGAAAATATTGACTTTTTTTGCCGACATCATTCTTCTTCGCGTTAAGTGAAGTAGGGTCA
>JAGKTI010005272.1:30054-45925 GCA_018397915.1 Birgus latro | reverse complement strand
TTGGAGAGAGCTCCAACATACTTGACCTCTTCCTTACAACTAATCTGATCATAACCTTATTACCTTAACTTGTCCTATTGCTCCAGTGCGGCCTGTGGACCCTCCAAAGAAACGTCGTATGTGGCACTTTGGAGCTGAGGATTGGGTGGCCCTCGGGCAGTACTTCTTTGATTTTCCCTGGAATGATTATTGCTTCCATGGCCGGGAGCCATTTGCGTGTGCCTTACGCATTATGGAGGTTATTCTCTCGAGCATAGAAGCATACATTCCTTTCTCATATATCTTGTCTAACGCAAGAAAGCCGTGGTTTAATCACGCTAGTTCTAATGCTGTCCACAACAAGGAGAGGGCCTGTAAAAGGTACCAGAACCAACCCACCCCTGAATCACATCTTTCTTATGTTTCTGCCCGGAATCATGCTAAGTCTGTACTTCACCCTTCTAAAAATAATTTCATCCGCACTAAATGTTCTCAATTCTCCAACTTGAATTCTTCACGCTCCTTCTGGCACCTTGCCAAAAACCTTTCTAACTACTTTACCTCATCATCCTTCCCTCTTTTCTACTCTGATGGCTGTGTAGCTATTTCTTTTACTGATAAAGCAGATCTCTCTGCTCAGACTTTCTCCTCCAATCCCACCTTATTTGATTCTGGTGCTGTTCCTCCATCACTTTCCCCCTCTGACTTCCTCATGGCTGACATTAAAATTTCTTCAGCTGGTGTATTTTCTACCATCACTGGCCTCAATACTAACAAGGCATATGGGCCTGATGGAGTCCCTCACGTTGTCCTTAAGAACTGTGCTTGTGTGCCTACACCCTGCCTAGGTAAACTTTTTCGCCTTTGTCTGTCAGCATGTACTTTTCCTTCTTGCTGGAAGTTTGCTCTCATTCAGCCAGACTCAAAGAAGGGTGACCATTCCCAACCCTCTAACTATCGTCCAATTGCTTTAACTTCCTGTGTCTTAAAACTATTCGAGTCTATTCTTAACGGAAAAATTTTAAAGCTTCTTTCCTATCACAACCTTCTATCTGATCATCAGTATGGGTTCCATCAGCGACGCTCCACTGGCGATCTTCTCACCTACCTTTCAGACTCCTGGTCATCCTCCTTTTGGGATTTTGGTGAAAGCATTGCCATTGCACTTGACATCTCAAAGGCTTTCGATCGAGTCTGGCATAAATCTTTAATTTCCAAACTGCCCTCTTATGGTTTCTATCCTTCTGTCTGTGCCTTCATCTCTAGCTTCCTTTCTGGTTGTTCTGTAGCTGCCTTTGTAGACAGCCATCATTCTTCTCCTAGCTCTATCAACAGTGGTGTTCCTCAGGGCTCTGTCCTATCACCAACTCTCTTCCTTTTATTCATCAATGACCTTCTAAGCTGTACATCTAACCCTATCCACTCATCGTTTCGTTTCGTTTTTGAAGGCTCCAACATCTTGCATGCATCGGCCTTGGTCACCTAATGGCGGCTCTCCACGCTGCTCAATCCCTGGCAGCCTCCCTGTTCAGTCCCTTAACCCTTAAGTCACACTTAATGACCTCATATGCTGATGATTCCACCCTTCTCCTTTCCATTCGGTTTCCACAACGTCCATCTCAGTAGTTACTTCAACAAAAAAGGGATGAGGCTATAGCACACATAATGTCTGACTTGGCTCATATCTCTGATTGGGGTAAAAATAATCTTGTTATTTTTAATGCATCAAAAACTTAGTTCTTACACTTATCAACCCGACAAAATCTTCCTCAGGATTACCCACTAATGTTTAATAATGTCCAGTTCTGTCCTGCATCATCCTTGAACATGCTTGGGGTTTCATTTTCTCTGGATTTGTCTTGGAAAGAACATATTACATCTCTTGTGAAATCTGCTTCCAAGAGATTAGGTGTGCTAAGCCGATTCCGAACTTTCTTTACCCCTGCACAGTTGTTGGCCCTGTTCACGGGTTTTATTCACCTGTGTATGGAGTACAACTCTCATGTGTGGGGAGGTTCCCCACATGCAGCTCTTCTCAATAGGGTGGAGTCAAAGGCTTTTTGTCTCATTAACTCTCCTCCTCTTACTGATTCCCTTCAACCTTTGTCTCTTCGCTGCACTGTTGCATCTTTATCTCTCTTCTATCGCTACTTCAACGGTCACTGTTCCTCTGAACTGTCTGCTTGCATCCCTCCACCTCTACGACGGGCACGTAGTACCCATCTAGCAACAAACTCTCATCCCTTTTCTGTCCAACTCTCTAATGCAAGAGTTAACCGTTACTCCCAGTCCTTCATTTATGCAACTGGTCAACTCTGGAACTGTCTTCCTCTGTCTGTATTTCCTACTTCCTATGATCTCCAGTCTTTCAAACACAGTGTGTCCAGGCATCTCAAAATGAATGGATCTTGAATTTGGCTCTTTTTTGTATTTTTTTGCTTTTTTCTTGGAAGGAACAGTTTTGCAGGCCCGTGGCCTTTGGTTCCTTCTTCCTTGCATTAAAAAAAAATATCCCACCAGGTCCTGACAGACTTGAATCAATATCTGGGGTGGTGGGGGGGGAGCACCAATAGACCTTGTTTTGGGGTCACCAAAAATAGGTATGACTTCAATTGATTTATTGGCCTAAATATACTTGATGACCAGAATTTATTTAAAAAAGAAAGCCAGAAACAGTGCTAACTAGATGTACTTGGTTGTGAATATAGCTGAAATTACTAACTATCATTACTAGAATGGACATGTGAATGGATGTTCCTGGATCTGAATTGATATGACTGAGTCTGATTGAATGTGACAGGCCTGAGTGAATATTAGATGGTGACTGTAACTGAACTTGAATCACAACCTTCTTTCTGATCATCAGTATGGGTTCTGTTAGGGACTCTCCACTGGCGATCTTCTCACCTACCTTTCATACTCCTGGTCATCCTCCTTTCGGGCCTTTGGCTAAAGCTTTGCCATTGCACTTGACATCTTAAAGGCTTTCGATCGAGTCTGGCATAAATCTTTAATTTTCAAACTGCCCTCTTACAGTTTCTATCCTTCAATCTGTGCCTTCATCTCTAGCTTTCTTTCTGGTCGTTCTGTAGCTGCTGTTGTAGACAGCTATCATTCTTCTCCTAGACCTATCAACAGTGGTGTTCCTCAGGGCTCTGTCCTATCACCAACTGTCTTCCTTTTATTCATCAGTGACCTTCTGAGCTGTACATCTAATCCTATCCACTCATACAATGATGATTCCAACTTTCACCTCTCCATTCGGTTCCCACAACGTCCATCTCAGCAGCTACTTCAACAAACATGGGATGATGGTATGGCACACCTAATGTCTGACTTGGCTTGTATCTCTGACTGGGGTAAAACTAATATTGTTGTTTTTAATGCATCAGAGACTCAGTTCTTATACCTATCAACCCGACAAATTCTTCCACAGTAGTACCCACTAGTGTTTAATAATGTCCAGCATGGTCCTGCATCATCCTTGAACATGCTTGGGGTTTTATTCACTCGAGGTTTATCTTGGAAAGAACATATTAAATCTTTTGTAAAATCTGGTTTCCTGTACACCAAGAAACCATTTACTATGCTGGGTGGTAACCATATAACCAAATTTTGGTGCCTTGTGGTTTAGTGGGTAATTACGGCGCTCCAGTCGGATTGAGCCAGTGAAGGTTTATATCTAAGTGGTGATTGGGGTTTATTTCTCACGTAATGACATTCAGGGATCAGTGAGGCTGGTCACTCTCCTCTTAAATGTCAGGACCATCTTGCCTAGCCCCGGGCTCCTACGCTTCTCTGTGGGGCGACATAGGATTGGATTATGAATGAATGTGAAATCTGCTTCCAAGAGATTAGGTGTGCTAAGCCGACTCCAACCTTTGTTTACCCCTGCACAGTTGTTGACTTTATACATGGGTTTTATTCGCCCCTGTATGGAGTACAACTGTTGTGTGGGGAGGTTCCCCACATACAGCTCTTCTCAATAGGGTGGAGTCAAAGGCTTTTCATCGTATTAACTCGCCTTCTCTTACTGGCTCCCTTCAACCTCTGTCTCTTTGCCGCACTGTTGCATCTTTATCTCTTTTCTGTTGCTGCTTCAACAATCACTGTTCCTCTGAACTGTCTGCTTGCATCCCTCCACCTCTATGACGGGCATGTAGCACCCATCTAGCAACAAACTCTCATACCTTTTCTGTCCAACTCTCTAATGCAAGAGTTAGCCGTTACTCCCAGTCCTTCATTTATGCAACAGTTCAACACTGGAACTGTCTTCCTCTGTCTGTATTTCGTACTTCCTATGATCTCCAGTCTTTCAAACGCAGTGTGTCCAGGCATCTCTAAATGAACGGATCTTGAATTTGGCTCTCTTTCGTATTGTTTTTATTTTTTCTTGGAAGGATCGGTTTGCGAGCCCGTGGCCTTTGGTTCCTTCTTCCTTGCATTAAAAAAAAAAAAAAATGATTCTTGAATGTTCTCATCAGATCTAAACGTGGCCATCATGACCTGGAAGAATAGTTGTAACAGTGCTTGAAGTGTCTTGAACTGACCTCTGGACTAATTCATTCCGTGTTTGTTGACACAGGAGAATTTTCTTGTATTCTTTTAATGACTTTTCCATTGATGGTTATGCCAACATGATTCTGGTACATGGTCAAAGAATTTACTTGTTTGGACGTTATAAGCTTTTTTATTATTTGAATGCTCATTGTTGTTGTACTCTGGCAACTGACTGGCATAGTAAATACACAGGGTTGTCCATATGTAATGCTTTTCATCCATTTTGCAGAGCTGTTTTTTGTGTGTGGCAGGTACAGCTGTCAGCATTATCAATGTGTACCCTGTATTTCAGTATTTTATATATTTCCTCCCACTGCCTCACCCACACCCACACTAGCAAACTGAACCATTCCCACAACATGTAAGATTGTAGTCATGTGAGTTTTTAATGGATTGCCAATTATGGACCGCCCTGTTCGTTCATTTGTTCATTTTTGAAGGCTCCAACTTGCTTGCATGTGTTGGCCTTGGTCATGGTCACCTAATAGTGGCTTTCCATGCTGCTCAGTCTCTGGCAACTTCCCTATTCATTCCCTTATCCCTGAGGTCACATTCAATGACCTCGTACCAGTTTTTTTTCGGTCTGCCTCTTGCAACCCTGCCCCTGACATTAAAACTTCCTACCTTCTGCACCCAGTTATCATCCCCATCCTCTCCATGTGCCCAAACCATCTCATTCTACCTCTCCCCATCACAACACAAATACACTTCAGTTCCATCCTACAGCTCATCTCCTCCATTGTAAACATAACCCCCCCAGACTTCACACTTAGGGATGTGCTGCACATCCACCTAATCATTGTCATTTCTGTACTTTTGAACCTGCAAATATCCTCTTCCTTTACTGTCCAGGTCTCACTACCATACAGCATTACACTCCTAACACATGCTGCATACAAAGATCCCTTAGCACAGTGTCAGGAGAGGTAACAGCTTTCTAAACTTCTTCTAACCACTCCCCACTCTAGCGACAGAGCTAGCTCCTGCCCCACCTCCGGCACATAACATGTCTCTCACATAACAAAACTCCTCAGCACTCTCAAGAGACTTGACAATCTCCTCCTGCTCTCACTGACAACACTGCACACATGAAGTCAGTATTATCTCACAGTCTGCAACAGATATTGCTACATCTCTTATGCACCCACTTAATACAGATGCTGAACAAGTTGGAATTACTTCACAAATGGCATCCCATAAGGATCTGTTTTGTCTCCTACACTCTTTAACCTATACATGCACGACATACCCACACCCCACACACCACATATACACATAGCTTCCTATGCATATGACATAACACTTACATGTACACACCAAAATGCAAACACAGCCGCACACATCCTCCAACCTTACCTCAACACACTACATGAATGATTCACTACAAACACGCTCAAAATAGCCCCAGCCAAATCTACAGTGACTCTTCTCACAAACTGGACAGTAGAACACAGTCACATTCCACACCTCACCATAAACGACACTCCCCTACCACACACATATACATCTGTGTCATTTAAACAACACATCACAAACATCAAAAATAAATTAACACCTAGACTCAATGCCTTGAGGTCACTTGCCCATACAACATTTGGACACAATAAAGAAACTTCCACCACAGTATACAAACAATATATACGTTCAGTGATGAATTATGCCAGCCCAGTTTGGGCTCCTAACTTCACTAAAACACACTATAACACTCTCCAGACCATACAAAACAAGGCCCTAAAAATAATCACAGGCTGCACAGCTACTACACCTACAGACCACATACACCAGGAAACCAAAGTCCTCAAAGTCAAGGATCATCTAGACATGAGAGGCACCCAAATTCTCTCTGCAGCCTTCACAAACCCACAACATCCACTACACTACATGGCAGCATACCCACACACACCAAGAAACATCAAAACAACACCCATCTCACGATATCATACACAGATAGTTTCATCTCTTCCTCCCCTCCAACCTCAGACCAGCTTCCAGAAGCATATTCATACTCAGATCATTCGCCGTTCCATTCAGTCACTTAAAGACAGCACACAGCGTCATGCACGTCCTTCTGATATCCATCCCTCTGAATCCTATCTCCCTCGTGAGGACAGGGTCCACCTGGCCAGGCTGAGATGTGGGCATCATCCAGCCCTCTTATCAGAAGAGGCTGGATGACTCCGTTGCTGACGCCTGTCCAGGATGTAACACAGCACCCCATACTATTAAGCACATCATGGAAGACTACTTTGCACACCATCACCTATGCCAACAACACAACATACACTCCTTGAGAGCTTTGTGGGAAAGCCCGGTCTCGGCCATGGCCTTCCTTAGGGACTCGGGGCTGTTTGGCCAGACTGCCTAGGGAACAACTACTACTACTACTACTATTTCCCATGCCCTTGTGGCAAATTGCACATGGCCACTTTCCCTCCAGAGAATGAATCTTAGCTCAGTTAGCAAATAATATTCTATTTTTTCACTCTCCATACATTACTGAAAAGAATAAGAGAACTTGTAGGACCATGCCCTGTCATGACTAAAATTCATTGAGTTTTTTTATTTGTTTTGTATTCATTCTTAATTCTGTTCATGTACTATTGTTCAAAAAAGTATCCTTATGAAAGTGACATGAGTCATTTTGACACAACAGACAAGGAAATATGGAATTCTGACACTGCTCAAATCTCTTTACTCATTGTGGAGTCCTGTGTTCACATGAGTAAGGATATTTTTTTAATAGCACATATTTTTTAATAGCTTAAGGTAGAAGTGCAAATAATGTACTGGTGTGTATTTATTATTAGTATTACAGTGTATTGAACCAGTTTCACTTGAGTTCAGAATATTTTTAAAATCCTTTTTTCACATTCTGATAGTCCAATTTCACTGATGTTCATTTTGTTTCATCATTGCTTTTGGAAGGGCTTAATGAGTGGCATCCAGGATTCTGTATTTACTGGAACAATTATTGAATCTCCAGTCTCATTACAGTATACTGTATTAAAAATCTGTAAAATTTATAGGGAGAGAAAAATGATGAATGCTGGGAAACATCCTTGGGACAGGAGTTTTATCGTCTGCTCATGATTGACTTCCTGGTGACTCTCGTTATGCAGCTAGCAACCTTCATCTTCTCCATTGCCACACGCTCTCAGGCAACGTATGTGTTAATGTTGATTTTCATGTACAGTTGGGGCAAACAGGCATGAAAGTCCACAGTTTATCTTACCAGCCACTGGCAAGTACTTAAAAAATTTTACCAGCCAAGAAAAATTTTTACTAGCCAGAGGAAAATTAACAAATAATTTGTTAGCTTGCAAGTTATTTATTGTAGCCCAGGATGAAAATAATTTATAGGTATGCTTGTATAATAACATAAATATGGAATTTGTATACCGTATACAAACTCCATATTTATTTATTACTTAAACTAACGAACCTCATCTTTCATTGTCTGCCCAGTCGTGTTCACCAGTTCCACAACTTTCACATGGTTGGCATAAATGGTTGTTATGGGCACACTGTTATTATTATTTTTTTTTGTAGTTCAATAATGGTTAAAAATTTAGTGAATGGAAGTTCTTCCTTTGCCAGCATGTATGCAGTGGTAATTTTCATCTTCAAATCTTCAGAATCCTTATCGTCTTCCTTCTTTTGCTGACGTTGGAATGTCTTGAGTATGTTTCCTTGACCTTGGCGATTTAATTCAGCGTCACACAGTTCAGTGTGCTTCCTGCTCTTGCCTTGGTAAACTATGTTTTGTTTTTTTAAATTCTGAAATCCAGTTGCGAAATCTATTTTGCCAGCTGCAGTTGGATTTTTCATGCCAATGGAACATTTCATTTTGTTTTCGTTTTCATCATACATATGCCACGTAAATTCTTCTTCCATTTTGGAAGAAATGTTCTCTGTGATGCTTTTTTTCGGGGAGGCGATGGGATTGATGTTGATGGCGAGGGTTTCATACGGTTCATGTTGGAAGCAAGCGACGCTACTCCTTCTTGTCAGCTGACTACGGCAACATTGATCATGTCATCAGCGAGTGAGAGACAGAGTCTAGCGTCTGTTATGATGGCAAGCTGTTTTTAATAGAGTTGCCAGATTATTATTATTTTTTTTAAATATATTTTTATTATGATGTTTCTTAATATGAAGTAGTGGTTAAAGAAACAAATTTTATAAAAATTTTATATATAAAACTTTAACTCGCCACTGACGAGTGAGAAATAATTTTTACCTGCCATGTAATTTATTTACTCGCCATGGCGAGTAAAATACTCGCAACTTTCAGGCCTGGCAAATATTTGGCTATAATTTTTCTGTGTCTGCTCTATTATTAGGGCATTTCCATATTGCTTCTCCATGATGCATCATAACAAGGAGAGTCATGTATGGACACAGCAGGAATCTCTCAGCATATAAATATAAGCAAGAAGAGGAAAGTGAAAGTTGGAACAAGTGAAACAGTAGGCAAACTTTGAATCTCGATGGCACTTGTACGGTACAATAATTCTCAGGTTTTTATTGGGTCTTTGCACCTAAGAGGACGTTGATCATTTAGGTATAATTCAATAAATCTGCCATGTACAACTCAAGTATCTTGAGGAATGTATTGTTGAATAAGAATTTGAGTTAATAAGATCATTCATCACCATCTCCATTGTCTCATTTCCTCACAGGAAGCTCCTTGATAAGGTGGCTAACTACCAACGGGCTGCTTTCTTCCCGCATACATCTTTCACTCTCTGCTACACCTCTTCCTCTGCTTACTATCTCATCATTGTATTCTCTTACTGTTTTCCGTATTGTACTGTCCCTTAACCCCTTAACCACGGGTCGTCACTTTCGTGACAGTCGGGTGCAATGGATCATACCGCGGGGCATCACTTGAGTGACTCTGTGTTATTTTTAATTCCCCCGGGCTTTCAGGTGGTGACTTGTATCATCTATCAGCACTGCCAGTGTCCAACAATAGTCAGAGCTGCTAATGTCATCAGTACTCCCATCCATTGTTGACAATTTAGCCATTTTTCCCCCATTCTAGACCCCTCCATTACCCTCTCGTGTTGTCTGCTCAGCCGCTCTGCTCTAAGTAAATCTTCCCCAGATTTTTCCACTGTTTTCATCTATTGAAATGAGCCCTATGCCCTATTCTTATACAAAATAATATATACTGTATATATATAAAATAAGGTAATTGATGGTGCCATACACCTGGAATTGGCTAATTATCACTTGCCAACATCCAACCTGCACTCGTTCGCTAATTTCCCCTGCTTTTTTCCCCCACGAAATATGCCGTATGAGCTACTCTCGTAATATAAATGTATATAAGAAAGGAAGGGAGAAGCCTGAGTGATATTTATATTCACCTAGAACTACCTAATTTATATGTATTGTCTAGATTTCCTACAACTTATTTCTTAACATATACATTAGCAGCTGACATTTTCAACTGTTTGCTACCGAGATACAGCCAGTTCGCTCTCGTCCTTCACAGTGAAATGACACCCGTCCATTTCTTCCGCTTTTGTGCCTATTATAAAAGGCCCTGTGACCTCTACCCCTACTAAACATCATGTGGGAAGCGGTTAAGGAGTATAGATATATATAAGTGTAATAAAGTACTAGAAATGATAAAGTGTGAGTGTGTATATGAGTAAGAAATGACAGAACACCAGCGGCGAATTAGCGGGAGTGGGAGGCTCGTACGTGCTTGTATTTTGCATTGCTTTCACAGTGTTTTTTTTTTTTAGTATGGATTCCAAACTTCTTGGAAATCATTGAATAGTGTTTCTAGTGATAACATCTGGCAGTGGTATTCAGATTAGGGGATGTCGGGAAGTGTAAATTGGAGACTTAGTTACCCAACTTCAGAATTCTCCACAAGTCGTACGGTAGTTGACAAGTGCTAAAAGAACATCCTAGGAAAAAGCTGAAGGTATGTGCCATATGCATATGTAATTATAATATTCTAGGACTAATAACTGATTTTTGGCAAATATTTTTAAAAAGTCAGTCGGAGCGCGAATATCCCTGCAGGAATGGCACGGATCACCTCCGACAACCCCGCCGTGTAGGGGTTAAATCTGCCATTTACAACTCGAATATCTGGAGGAATGTATTGTTGAATAAGAATTTGAGTTAAAATCATTCATCATCGTCTCCAGTGCCTTACTTCCTCACAAGAAGCCCCTTGATAAGGTGGCTAACTACCAATAGGCTGCTTTCTCCCCACACACATCTTTCGTTCTCTGTCCCACCTCTTCCTCTGCTCACTATCTTAATATTGTACACCTCCCCCCACTATCCAACAGGGATTCATTCCATAAAAAGTGGTTGAATAACAGATTGGTTGAAAAACAAACCGATTTTTCCCATAAGAGTGTTGAGAAATGGGGTTAGGTTCTAGACCACCTTTGTCATTCAAATAATATTCAATAAAGATGGAAAAAATACCGATAAATATGAACGAAAGTGACACAGGGATTTGAGCTGTTTTCTTATAGACTTATGTTCACAAGGAAAATTATGTTAATACTACATACATCTCAGATGGTTGACATTTGATTTCCAATCAGACAAATATTGGAGAACAAATGAAATATACCTACTTGGTGATATTAAAGAAAACTGCTTGAATGCCTTTGATAGTGCGTTTATTGCCGATCCCGCCGACTGGACATGACGCCACCACACCGAAGAAATGTATTCAATTCAAAACCATAAATAGCAGTGGAAGCGTAACTGGAAGTTCTGAAACCTAATGGGGGGGCTTTGCCCCCAGGACCCCCAATAATTATAACCCACCTAACCTAGTGCAGACTAAGATGTTCATTACGTAAAACTGGCGCCAAAACAGTATCGTGCATTAAGAGCGTTCGTTAATCATGGGTGCAATTGTCACCCAACCATGTAATGGTGAATCACTCACTCAGGTTGGTAAGGACATGACTGCGCTTGACGGGTAATAGTAGCGGTCTTGGGTGGAGCCATGGTGGTACTGTAGTATTCCACAAGGGCAAATAGACCTGCAGATGGATGAAGAGGCAACCCATCAGCACAGCAGAGCACAGGAGGCAGAGGCAGTTCAGCCGATCTGTGTGGTGCCACGCGGTTTGAATTGTCGAAATGATGGGGATAACCATGTCAAACAACAAAAAAGGGTATAGATATATAAATATCGAAACAACGAATTGTCAAATAAAAATCGGTCTAAAAATGAGGGCTTGGTGTATTCTCTTACTGTCTTTCATATTACATATTGTACTGTCTCTCATCCAGCATCACTCAGTATGACTTTCAGGAACTTCTTTTGACCCATGTTTTATGTACAGTTCATTCCTTGTTTGTGTCCTTACCATCTCAATGTATTTCTCTTGATTCATTGAGTAGTTCTTTATTTCACTCCAGTAATGCTTTCTTTCATTCTGTAATATTTATGCTATTCATTTCACTGATAACTGCAGGTGCTTAAATGCATTATGTATACAGCAAATGGGTAAACTGTTGACAGGGGAAAGCTTCATCAGTACCTTCTGGAGTTTGACATGAGCCACAACACACTCCACCTGATCTATAACCAGACTTTGCTGTGGGCTGCCTTCTTCTTCTGCCCACTTGCACCAGTTATAGTCCTCATCAAGATGTTTATCACATTCTACATACAAAAAGTAAGTACTGTTATTACACTTTCATTGAAGACTAGGTTAGGGGTTCTGTCTTTATAAAAGTACTGTACAGTCATCTCGCATAAAGTGCATGAATATGGGCGACACAGCCCGTCGCACTTTATAATTTCGCACTTTGCAAAGCATAGGATCCCATGTTAAAATGGCTTCGTGGGCGACACATCCTGAATTTTCGTATATTGTTTCACCAATACCTATCCCTAACTAAAATGCAAAAGGAAAACTTACAATAGAAACTTGCAAGAGTTATACTGTATATTTATTATGAAAATTCAAGACCTTAACAGCATTGTACAGAGGGTAGACAATGGCCTTGGGGAGGTGAGGGAAAGCTGCGCAGATGCTGCTGATATGACAGTGTGCCCTGATGTCAGTCCCTCCCTCGCCGTGACATGGCACTGGCACCTCCCTCGCCACCACTCACTCACACACCAGCCGCACCCCACCACACATACTCACCAGCCCCACCCTTACCCATCGCACACTACAAATTATGCTTGTGGGTTGTGAGAGAATACCATATTTGCCTCAGTTTTTCATGTCCGTCACACATTGCAAGTTGCAAATGCACTTTCTAAATAATTAATTATTGTCAGACCCCCGTCGCATATTAGGTGAGACACACTTTGTGATGGCACACTTTAGGCGAGATGACTGTACATAAAAAAGTGGAAGTAACTGAGCAACAAACCTTAACTTGCATTATAAACAAACATCCCTGTAATTTTCACAAGTTATCATCATCATCATCTTTACCCTGAGATAGTGTGGTTGGAGGGTCCAGAAAACAAAGAATGAGGAAGCATGAGAGAGGTTGTTCAGACTTATCAATGGCATGCACAGTGAAGTGGGCCAGACACTTATTTACACACCATTTAGGTCCCCATAATCACTGGCCAAGCCATCTGCATATTTCATACAGTGTGACCTCAGGGATAAGGGACATGAAAGAGGCCGCTGGAGTTCAAGCTGCATGGAGAGCTGCCATTCAGTGACCAAGGTCGACACATGCAAGCATGTTGGAACTTTTGTGAAGGAAATTAAGTGAGGTGCAGTTCACATTGCCTCAGCATTGTTTTCCTTTGTATGTAAGAATATGGCCAGTCCAGATTAAGGAAGTCTCCATTATAAGTCAATAGTGTGATTTAAAATATGACCACTATATCCATGAAAAAGGTGCTATAAAGTAGAGGAATTGACAGATCTACATTATATTCTGCAGTGGATCTTTAATAGGCATTTTTATTAGATATATTGTGGACTAAAATCAGAAAAAAATCAGAAAGGTAATTTACAATGAGGTCTATCAGCATTATAGTCTTGGACATTGTTGAAGTACCTGTACTTTTCATTATTTAATATGCAATGCTCAGTTGCTAAATTAGAACTGTATAGTTATTGGCAATTGTAATTTATTATAAAGCTATAGCTCTCAGCTGTGAAGGAATCTGGAGAAAAAATACATTTGTGAAGAGTTGGTTAAGCTATATCTGGAGAAAAAATACATTTGTAAAGAGTTGGTTAAGCTACAGTTTGATTTAAACAGCATGTGCAAGTGAAACTTATTGTCATCATAAAGTGAAACTTATTGTCTTCATGAATGTATGGAAATCACTCTCATTTATTTGTACATGAAAAGTAGCTTCTTTTATACAGTATTATTATTATTATCATCGTTAACCCATAAAGTACACAAATCTCCCAGCCTGCCTACCCCAAGAACTGCAAAAAGGGTCCAATTTTTAAACTTTCACCAAGATAAAAATTTTTCTTACTGTTTTTAAGAGCTTGAAATTACACACCTGAAAATGTATATTTCACTCTCATATGACTAATGGTTACTGCAGTATTGACTGTCAAAGAATGTCAAAGATAAAAATTGTTACCCCTCATATAAAAAGAGAAAAAAAAATGCACCAGATTAAATTTTGGTCTGAAAGATTTGAAGAGCTTGATTTTACACACCAGGAAATGTTTACAATATTTCACTCTCATATGTCTTATGGTTACTGCACAATGTGTCTATCTATCTATTGCCAGACGCCATAATCCCGTAAGGGGTGGCCATTTGACTTGAGTTATTTGTTATACAGGGAGGGGCACTAACCCTCCCCCAACCCACTTGCTGACACATAGGGAGCACGTATGGTTTGGTTATATGGTTACCACCCAGCGTTGTAAATGGTTTCTTGGCTTACAGGAAATCTTTTGGCTTGTCACTCAATGTAAAGCCACCTGGAAAGGAAAGGAAAGCGATAAGAAGTGACAGGAAGGATAGGAGAAATAGGAAGAGAGGAGGGCAGGCACAGAAAAAGAATGATAATCGACCATCAGAAATTTAAAAAGTCACTCCTCACTGTAAGCGAGAATGGGACATCGTTGAGAAATAAGGAGGAACAGGGAGGTGGAGGGAGTGTGCAGGGGGACATCAGGAGGGGGGCAAAAGGAGGGAATATGCTTTCCACACACAGCCAATGCAGTCCAGAGGGGGTATGGGGGGTTAGTTTGGGTGGGAGGGGACACAGAGGGCAGGATCCAATGGGGCAAAGGGAGGTGGAGAGATGGCTTGGAGGGGGGGGAGGGGGTCCCTTCACCCGGGGAGGGAGCTGGATCGTGCCTCCCACCACCAGACCTCTTAGTTTTCATTGGGTAGGTACCATTTACATCATAAAAGAGGTGAGGTTCGAGCTGTCAAGTTTTATGTAACCTTACAGGGATCACGGGGATTGGATTTTATGTACTAGGCTCAGAAAACAATGGTCTGATCATCGTACATAGTACTTCAGGGGTTAATATTATTATTATTTATTACTGTTGTTTTTTTATGACAAGACATTATAAATGGTGACCCAAACATTTTACAGGTACTGTATGTAGCCATAGCAGAGCATCTGCTCTACTAGAGCAGTGAAAGTCACTGCAGTATTGTACATGCATTTGTTTGATCACTAGAAAGTTGATATTGTTTACCTTTCATCAGTTTACAAGAAAGGCTTTGCTGGGCCGTGGTAACAAGCTTTAGAAACATAAATGCATGATTGCCTCATTTCATCTTGGATTAAAACCCTTGGATCAGTTATTTACTCCACTACTTAACGGTGTTGTAATGGGCCGCTCCAACATCCACTGCCCGACCTTGTATCTCTTTTATAACCCCATCCATATACAGATTGAACAACCATGGAGACATGACACATCCTTGTTTCAATCCAACCTTCAAATGGAAAGATTCACTCAGTTTGCCATCCACATGCATTGCAGCCTTAGCACCCTCATATATACTCTTCACTGCCTTCAACAATTTCCCATCCACTCCATATATTCTTAATACTTTCCAATCCTTGTCTGTCCATCCTGTCATATGCTTTCTCCAAATCCCTGAAGACTGCATACATTTTCTTTCCCTTTTCTAGAAACTTTTCAACTAAAGAAATAGGAATGAATATCTGGTCTACACAACCTCTTCCCTTCCTAAAACCTCCCTGTTCTTCTCCAACTAATTCCTCTGTTATTTCCCTAACTCTGTCAATAAGTATCCTACCATATACTTTTCCTATTACAAAGAAGGCAAATGCCCCTATGATTACCACACACATCTTTTTCCCCTTTTCATTTGTACAGAGGAATAATTATACCTG
>JAGKTI010005272.1:0-25427 GCA_018397915.1 Birgus latro | reverse complement strand
GGGTTTTTGTCCCTACAAAAACTTGTTTTCCCATACATTTTGCAGTATTTGTTTTTGAATAGTTAAAACAACCATTTCATCTCATGGAGTTACAGCCACTGCAAAAAACTTTAATACTTTCCCATATTTAGCTAGAAAACTTTAACATAACTCTGATAGGCGAAAATGTCGTGTGACGTTTTCGCCTATCGGAGTTAATATTTTTTTAATTTTTTACATCACCCAAGTACTTTCCAGGCATCTTGGAATATGTCAGGTGAAAATATAACGCTAGGAAGACGTAGGGAAGAAACTGAGAATTTATGCAGCAAGAGCCTTAACAGCATATATCCTCCCCTGCGGAGAGCTCGGTGAGCACTGGCGAGTTTAGCGCATCATTGAGTCTGGGAGTGTCCAGGGTGTTGCCAGATGTACAATAACAGCTGGATTAACTTGGGAGATGGTTGGAATTAAGCCTACCTTAAATGTGTTTTTCATAGGTCTCAGAGTGGTGATGGGATCAAGGTTTTTTGTAGAGGGTGTAATAGTCTGAACTTAATGATAGGCATGTAAAGTTGTATTGGTACCTTAGTGTATTTTTCACTGTATTGTTTTAATTGTGTTTTTTACCTTTCATCCTTTTTTCCACAGAGGTAATACCTCAAGTGCTTGTGGTCCTTTCCAAAACTATGAGCATTACATAGAGTTTGTCTGGGACTTGACAGCCAGTGATCAGCAGACTGTTTTCAGAGTTCTCTCATACTTCTTCAGGCCAGGAGTGGTGGCAGGCATTCTTGGCATCCTTTTGTGAGTTAATACTGTATGTACATCCTAATATGAATAGTGAGTTTGTGAATTTCCATTTTATGGAATACCGTTGTATAGAAAAAGAAAATCTTCATATTTATATATACTTTTTTTTTTTTTAAGGACAAGCATTGGTGACTCAGCCTGTTTTTTTTTGGGGGGGGGTTAAAAATAATAATAACTAATGTAACCTTTCATCCAGGATCCTAGTATATTGTGCCAAATCAATGGCTGAAGGTCGTGCAGAAATGATCACAGTGTTGCGACAACAGTTGGAGCTAGAGGTGCGTGACCGAGCATTCCTCCTTCAGCTCACAGAGAAAGTTCGCAGAGGTATGGTTTCTTTTACTTAGTAGAGAGGTCGATGCTGGGAATGGTTGCTGATATGAGGGCTGTGAGAGGAC
The DNA here is from genome assembly GCA_018397915.1 of Birgus latro. Classification (NCBI taxonomy): domain Eukaryota; kingdom Metazoa; phylum Arthropoda; class Malacostraca; order Decapoda; family Coenobitidae; genus Birgus; species Birgus latro. Next base: position 24,237 of record JAGKTI010005272.1, on the reverse strand, counting down.
GATGTGGAGGTCTGTCAAATCACATGATTGTGGTATGCAAGATCAAGCTGAGAGGAGTGAGGTGGACCAGGAGAGAGGAGCAATCAGGGAGAAAGACTGAAAGTTGAGAAACTGAAGATCAAAGAAGTGGCAGATGAATACAGGACCAAAGTAGGGGATGAGTTTGAATTAGTGAATTGGAATAAAATGGATCTGGACAGCCTGTGGAATGCATATAGGGATTGCTTAGTTAGAAATGCTAAAGCGATGTGTGGTGTTGCAAGAGTAGCAACAAAGAGGAAAGGTACGGTGTGGTGGGATGAAGAGGTTACAGAAGCAATGGAGGAAAAGAGGAAGTCATTAGAGTGGTTACAGGACAGGGGTTCAATTGAAATAAGTGAATATATTGAGAGCAAAAAGCACATAAAGAGACTAGTGAAGATGAAAAAGAAGGAGGTAAATGATTATCTAGGAAGAAAAAAATAATGCAAATTAATCTGAAAATAGGAAGTTATCCTAGAAAGAGGTGCAGAAATGTAGAAGTGACAGCAGAAAGAAATGCAAAAGTGTGAAGGATTTAAGTGCTAGATTATTAACCCATGGGGATAAAGTAAGGACCAGATGGAAAGGACATTTTGAAAGCCTGATGAATGGGAATAGAGAGAGCAGAGCGGCTGTAAACATGATTGGTCTTGGGGGTGTGCAGAGAAGGAATACAGTGCCAGGAAATGTGACACTCACACAGGTGAAGAATACTGTGAAGCGGCTGAAAAATGGAAAGGCAGCTGGGGTTGATGAGGTGATTAAGTGTATTGGAGAGAGTGGAATGAAGAGCTTGTTGAAGATATGCAAGAAGGCATGGATGAGTGAAACTGTGCCAGCAGAGTGCAATAAAGGCTGTGATTGTATCCCTGTACAAAAGTAAAGGTGAACGAAGTGAGTGCAAGAATTATCGTGGTATACTGTAAGTTTATAAAGTGTTGTAGGGAAGGTATATGGAAGAATTATTATAGAGAAAGTAAGAGAGATATCAAAAGTCCTAGCGAGTGATGAACAAGTTGGCTTTAGTAGTGGCAGAGGATGTGTGGATCAAACATTTGCAGTGAAACAGATAGTGGAGAAGGCTTGTGAGAAGGACTATAAGATGTTTATGGCATTTTTGGATCTAGAAAAAGTATACAACAAAGTAGACAGAGAAGGATTGTGGAAGGTTTTGCTCATGTATGGTGTAGATGGTAAGCTGCTGGGTGCCATCAAGAGTTTTTGTGATGGTAGTGAGGCATGTGTAAGGGTAAATGGGCATCTAAGTGAATGGTTCATGATCAGTGTGGGTGTGCGACAAGGCTGTGTGATGTCCCCTTGGTTCCTCAGTAGAAATGTGGATGGGGTAACAAAAGTAAAAATACGGTTAATGGTAATGAATGGTGATGGATGAAATATTTCAGGTTTGTTGTATGCTGATGATGCAGTGCTACTTGCAGATACCGAACAAGAACTTGGTAGACTAGTACAGAGTTTTGCTGATGTCTGTGAGTGTTGTGATTTGGGAGTAAATGTAGAAAAGAGTAAAGTGATTGTAATCGAGAGAGGAGGTGACTCCCAGTATGATGTTACAATGAATGGAGAGGGACTGGAATTGGCAAGAGAGTTCAAGTACCTGGGTACAGTGATAGAAAAGAGAGGAAAACGTGCAAAAGAAGTGGAAAGTCGAGTGACACAAGGAAGGAAGGTATCCGGTGCTGTGAAGGTCTTGCTAAGAAACAGAGGCTTGAGTGTTGCAGCTGTGTGAGGCTTACACGAAGGAGTGTTAATGCCAACTTCAACATTTGGGTATGAGACTGTGGTGCGTCATGAAAATGAAATGTCACAAGTGACAGCAGTGGAGATGAGACTGCTGAGGAATGTATGTGGAGTACAGAGAGTGGATAGGATACAAAATAATATGATTCGTGAAAGATGCAGAGTGAGGAAGTCTGTGGACACCAGAATCGAAGAGAGTGTACTGAGATGGTATGTTCATGTGGAGCAAATGGATAACAATAGAATGGTGAAAAAGGTATATTAGCAGATTCAAAGGAGGTAGTGTGTGGTAGGCTCTCTTATGCACCTGAGGTGGGGGGGGGAGGGGAGGTGCCTGGAGGGGCAGAGTACACATGTACTGACTGCAGTGAGCCACCCATGCAGTAGTAAAGATATATACCAGCAGAGTAAATACATGCTTTTTTTGTGTGTTTATATCATTTGTGATTGAATTGTAAGAAAAAAAATATACAGTACAGAGATAGCCCGATTATCCGGGCTATATGGTGTGAAGGGGTGACTGAATAGTCCGAAATCACGATTAATCTGGCGGATATAAAAAACAAGTACTGTTAGACTGATTTATTTACCGGTAAATGTACACTTAATGTAGCAGAAAGACCTTACCAAATCTTTGCATATGCATCCTGCTTGTTTCTGCATTTTTCTAGTTTCAGTTTGGTAAATTTCTTTATCTTGCTGAAAAATTTCCTCCCTGTTATTATCGTCACATTCCTGAACCTGTACAGTCGCATTCGTGAGTCCTGATACACATGCAGTTGTCTTGTCTGCTGTTGTGTCCACCGTTGGTAGGATGTTGAACTATTTCACTTGCTAACCGACCAAATTATGTCCAGTGTATCAGGCAGTAAGCACAAAAGTTTAAGCACAAAAGTTCCATATTCCAAAAGCAGTGAGCACTGCAATAGACAACAAACACCCTGTGTATCGGGACTCATGAACGCGACTGTACCTACAATTGTTTCCAGCGCAGTGGAAGAAACTCAACATATTCAAATGTGGACTTCGTTTCCCAACTTCCAAACTGGAGATTAAGTTAGGTTAAATTATTAGGTGCAGTTAAGCCAAATTAGGCCAGGTTTGGTTAAACAATGAGATCAGAACAGTACCTTCCGCCATTACGTTAACTAACAACAAGAGTTGTCACACCAGCAGAACAGCTAAAAACAACGGGGAAACAGATTTAACAAGAAATGTTTATTTGCCAACCCAGAAATAATCAGAAAAACATAACAGAATATCAGGATGAACTGATTTGGTAAGGTGCTTTTACTGCTTACAGTAAAGTGTATGTTTAGCCCCCTCAATGGCAGTGAGTTCAGAAATTTGCGTGCTCCCGTGGCGGGCCTTGGAACCATTTTTTCTAAGTTCTAAAATCAGTTTCTTTTCTTACAGATGTGGTAAGACTCGTTTGGTGCACTTTTTATTTTTTTTTGTCCCTAAACCCATCTTCTGATTTCCTATGAATTGTGAAAGAATAAAATTAGGGCGCATGTTACATTAGCATTAAAACATACTGACGAAAACATCTGGGATGAAGTGACTGCCTGGGTCTTCGGGATGGTACAGCAGGTTTATATAACCATACCAGTGACCTTCGTTCCCTTCCCATAACTGTTTGCAGATTTTATAGCTCCCTAACTCAACGTCACTGACACCAGTGCAATAATGCATTGTTCAAGGATGGCAGCTATGAATGGGTTAATGGAAATACTTAATTATTTGTATCAATACAGTCTCAAACATACACATAACAATGAATGAAGAAAGAGCAGTAAATGTACACTCAGCTGTAAAGAGCAGAAATAACTGTATGCTCTGTTGGTCCGAAATGTGTTGGGAACTGCGACATTGAACAAAGAATGTGGGATGCTAACTTATGAGAAGATGTGAGACTAAAGCTTTTTTTTTTTTCTGACTAGTAAACATTTTTGCTCCATTTCGTCCCCTAAAATTGTGAAACCTATAAATTTTCGTGTAAGCATACAGCCTAATGACCTTGCCAAGTCAATTTATATTCCTCTAGTTTGTTTTCTGTATTTTTCTGCTTATTTTGAGGGTGGTAAATTACCTTTCTCTCGCAGAAAGATTTCCTCTCTTATTATCTTTATGTTCCTTAAGCCTTAGCTGCTATTGTTTTCGGCATAATGAAAGAAACTTACTCAAAATTAAGGGGCATGTTACATTAGCATTTAAACATATCGGCGAAGACATCTGAGAGGAAGTGACCGCCTGCAAACAGACAGTAGAGTAGGGTCGTGTAAACATATCAGCGACCTTTGATCCCTTCCCATAATTGCTCGCAGTTTTTTTTATAGCTTTTAACTCATCGTCACTGACACCGGTACAGTAAAGCATCATTTAAGGCCGACAGCTATGAAGGGTTTAATGGAATACATTATTGATTGCATCAATACTCTCTCTTTCACACACACACACACTTAAGAACGAACAAAAGAATGAACATAATGTACACTTAACTGAAAGAGACAGAAATAACTTTATGCTCTGCCAGTCTGAAATGGGAAGTGCAATATCTAATGAAGAATGTGAAACTGAATGCTAACTTAAGAGAACTCGTGAGATGGTAGAGTAATTTTTTTTCTGATTAACAAACATTTCTGTTCCATTTCGTCCCCTAAAATTGTGTAACCCATAAATTTTCGTCTAAGCATACAGCCTAAAGACTTTACCAGTTCAATTCATATTCCTCTAGTTTGTTTTCTGTATTATTCTACTTTGAATTTGGTAATAACTACCTTCTCTTGCTGAAAGATTTCCTCCTTTATCATCATCTCGTTCTTTAGGCCGTATCTACGACTGTTTCCGGCATAATGGAAGAAACTTATTCAACATAATAAGAAGTGGATTTCAATTAGATGTGGATTTCGTTTCGCAACTGGAGCCCAGGTTAGGATAGGTTAAATTATTAGGTAGTTAAGCAAGGTTAGGCTACGTTAGGTTATCAGTTGCCTAACCAAACTCCACCTTGCCATCCATGTGATCGAGTTGTGAGCAGGAGGTGTGGGTGGGGGGACAGACTCACACTTGTTTACCTGTGCCTCGCTCGCTAGCAACCGGATGCTTCGTGTTTAAACCGGAGCTATCGTATGAATAATTCTATGTATTACTGTACCATGAACCATTCAGTCACGGCCCGGATATACCAAAGGCTGGATAATCCGAGCCTGGATAATCGAGCTTTCACTGTATATATTTTTTGGAAAATCCAAATTACGAAAAAATGCCCGGTTGTGGGAAGAGGACAGGGTGCAGGGAGCCCCGCGTCAGGGGGTTAAAAATTGTAATGAATTATGAGCAACTTTAAATGAAAAAGTGGCTATTCATTCATTTACACATTAGCAGCAAAACAACTTTTAATGAGGATTTACTGTACTTACTCTGATTTGGTGACAGGAGAACACAAGCGAGCCATCCCAAGCCAAGTGCGAGGTGGTGCTGCTCCTCAGTCCCCATCTACCTCACCTCAGCAGAACCTTCCCCAGCGTGCAGCCTCCTTCGTCTTTGCAGGCAATAAGGGTAGGAAGAAACTGTGGTTACTATTCATAAGGTATACATGCCAACAAGAGTTCCCATGGCCATGTTATTTGAGTAGTATTGTAAACAAAGATGTTAGCATCCTGTTAAAATTTTACTTTCATTTATGAAACACCTGTGATTATTAGATATGATTAATCTGCATCCCATATTCCTAAGTATAGGCAGCAGCAGTACAGAAAAGTCATAAATGTTTTGATCATCATCATCATCATCATCTAACTTTCTCACTCTCATTTTTAATGCAGTGGCCCTTGCTGCTTACTTGTTTGATCATGTTGTATTAGAATACAAGTCAGTTCCCTCAGTTCATATGACATTGTAGTTGGGCTTTAACCACACATTTGTGCAACTATCAGCCCATTTGCTCCCAGAGTTCTTGTGTGAGGGATTTTTCTGGAAGGATGCTGGGCATGCCACCCTCTGCCTGTCGGCTCTTAGTCGCGAAGTTCATAGGTCCTTGCCCAAGGGTTCTCTACTTTATTAGATTATGAAAATGGCCAGTTCGATCCTATATTCAGGACACTGGGCACAAATGGTTGGGTCAGAATTTGCACACAGACAATGTAATTTTATTATGTTCAGAATACCAGCATCTATGCTGTAGTTACAGTGTTGCAGAACAAGGTGTGTGTTGTACTGTGTCTGTTTCTTGATGTCAGTGGATTTAGGACATATGTAATGAGACTTGTATGTGGTGGTAATTTTAAATTTGTGGTAAGTTGATGTTTTCTCATCCAAGCTGCTCTGTATGAAGCAGGGTATGAAACAGGAGCTTCTACTAGCAGACCAGAATTTTACATTGGTTCAGGTTAGTTACTAGGACTTTAAGCAAGGTATGATGATGAATACCCTTAAATCTCACTGATTTGCATGCCATTTATGTTATTATTGTCTTTAGTCATCAAAGCTGTTTATTTAGTTTAGCTATATGTATGGAAAATGGTATTGTCAAACTGTGTAAAGTATATGTATTGGAAATCATAAGGTAGTAGCATGTTTTTATTATATTAATTTCTGCGACTGTTTGCAGTTCATCCTGAAGATGTTCAGCCGTCGCCAAGATATTTCTCAGAAAGTGCAGGTAAGCAAGTTGGTAAATTTTTTGTGTAGAACTTCATTCAGTTTGTTTGTTGTGCTTGTACTTACAGCTTAATGGTTGTTAGACTGAAATTTTATACATTCATACATACATCATCTAATCCTGTGTTGCCTCATGAGGAGCATAGGAGCCTGGAGCTAGTCAAGTTGGTCCTGACATTTAAGGTGAGAGTGACCAACCTTACTCATCCCTGAGTGGTATTACATGAGCAGTAAACCCCAGCCATCCCTTGGACACAGGCTCAATTCGGTTGGAGCGCCTTAATTACGCACTAAACCAGCAGGCATCATAGTTTGGGTACATGGTTACCATTCAACATTGTAAATGGTTTCCTGGTGTAAAGGAAACCATTTGGCTTGTCACTCAATGTAGAGTCACCTGTAGATAGAAGGAAGAGGAGAGAAAGAAGAATGTAAGAGGAAGGAAGGAAGAGAGGAAAGGGCAACCACCTGAAAGCAGCACTACATTAAGTGAGTGGATGGTGAGTGCCCCCACCTACCACCTATATCCATCCATCCATCCAACCATCATCCAATCTTATGTCACTCCATGAGGAGCGTAGGAACCTGGGGCTAGACAAGTTGGTCCTGACATTTAAGATGAGAGTGACCAGCCTCACTCATCCCTGAGTGGCATTACATGAGCAATAAACCCCAACCTTCCCTTGGATATAAACCTACACAGGCTCAATCTGATTGAAGCACATTAATTACCCACTAAACCACCAGGTGCCATAATTTGGTTATATGGTTACCACCCAGCATAGTAAATGGTTTCCTGGTGTACAGGCAGCCATTTGGCTTGTCACTCAGTGTAGAGTTACCCATAGGCAAAAGGAAGAGGAAAGAATGAAGAAAAGAAAGACAGAAGAGGGAGTGTAAAGTCACCCATAGGCAGAAAACAGAGAAAAGAGTGAAGGAAAGAAAAACAGAAGAGGAAGGATGGAAGAGAGGAAAGCAGACACCTAAAGCAGCACTACATCGAGTGAGTGGATGGTGAGCACCCCCATATTGCTCTGCTTTCATTAGCCCGGTTTAGGAATTCTTCAAGATGTTCTTTGTGTCATCGTACTTTACTCTTAGAATTCTTTCACGCTCTGTTATCTTTGTACACATTTTACCACACTCAGTTCTGTGTTTTTGCACTTCTTTCAGAAAGTTTCATGTTTTTAAAGTATATAACATAAGTTTTTCCTCAGAAATTGTCATTTACCTCTGTCTTTGTCACTCTACTTAGCATTTAACCCTTTCGCACACAGGACCGCAATTTGCGTTACATGTGGTGTGGTGTGCCAAAGCACTGGACCTCAAATCGCGTGAAAACGTGAAAAAAATTAACCAAAAAATAAGTTTTTGGTCGATTTGCGTCAAATTTTGTAGCGTTCTAGCAGCCACGTGTCTCTCCCGAGGTAAGACTTTGCCAACACTGCAATGACTCCTGTGTGCCTGTACGTAGTGATAGAATCTCAGTGCTGCACTAGCAGCCAGACAACAGGGTCGTGCTGTGTTGTGTTGTCCCTTTAAATCCGCCATTTTCCCCCTCCCACCCGAGGCTGAAGCCATTATTGAAATATTGTGATTGTACAGTGTTTTTTACTATACTGTGAAGTGATTGTGTCTATTGAACATATTTATATTGTTTGTAAAGCATTGGGGCCCGTTATCAGCCGTTAGGCTTAGAGGCAGAGTCTGGTTTGTTATAGCGGGGTTTCCACTCACCCTGCCCGTAAAATGATGTTAGTGAAGCCATTACTTATATCTGTGAAACATATATTGCCTGGATTAGTGAAATAACTGACCTACCATAGCAGGCATTATGTTATGCCATAGAGATACATAGACATATGCATTAGTTGCTAAGGGAACAGGGGGTCTCTTACGCCATACTGGGAAGGGAATAACAGAAGAGGCTGGGATGGAATCATGTGATAGTGTTGTATATTGTATATGGTTCAGTGTGAAATATACGTATAAAATAGTGAAGCGAGTGTTCACCGAGAAATATTGCGTGCATTGACTGACAGCGGAAGGTTACGTAATGATCAGAGACAAGAAAATACGCCACACAGCGACACATATATGACATTATATACGTATGTCGTGCAGCGAATGTTCGTGGAGAAATCTCGTGTGCATCGCATGTGTTAGGCAAACGTGGTGCAAGGAACAGAGAATACGCCATACACACACATATATACACACACACACACTCATATATATATATACACACAAACACACACTCACTCACGTACCCACACCTCATACACTGCTTAATTCATCTTCAGTTCCTTCAAGTTCCTTCCAGCAGCTCAACACCTCTGGAGAAAGTGAGTTATCCATATTTTGTTGATTTGTACATTGACCTGTTTCTACATTTCTATATTTTTTCACAAATAAGTATTGTTTTTTACATATACACATATGAGATGGAAGAAAGTTCAGCTTTAGTTTCAGTACCTAGCAAAAAGACTAGTGGAAATGTCGAGTTACTGAGAGCACTGTCAAAGAGCTTATGATATTTCACGTGTATAATTTGCGTAAAAAATAATAGTAATAAAACGTAATGAGCGAAAATATGTTAGTATTCATGAGGCAGGGAAATTGAGCGTTTTTATCTCGCTTGCGAGTGAGGAAGAGTGTTCTATCTTTGTCGTCCATTTACTCGAAAATTATTGAACGTATCGATTCCCTGTAAGAACCATGATAAAGATCAGTGAATTCTACGTATGTAAAGGACATAACTATGTAATTTCTCTTAAGTTGTGGTTACGTAGGTGGGTATTGTCCGCGCATGACGAAAGCGCACGCGGCTGCAAGTACCCTGTAGTTTTTTGTGATTTACTCGGAAACTATGAGGCGTATCAAAACTAAAAGGTATCAGGAGAAAGCTTATGAAATTCTACATAAAATTATGTAATAAAAACATAAGGTGTGTGAGAAAACTTCTGCAGTATACCTCCCTGAACAAAAATCAATCTTTTAACAAAAATGGCTTTTAGTTTTTGGCTATTTTCACGAAAACTACAAATCACATCACAACCGGACATACCTCATTAGAAAGCCAATGAAATTCTCTATCAAAACTTATAATAACATTTTTCTGTATGATGGAAAACACTCGAATGACGATGTTGGGAAGTGAGATCAACGTTCCAAAATGTTTATTCACGGCGGCCTAGTGTATTTTTATTCGTAGTTTTCCGGTTTTTCTTTTGGCTTATCAGCCAGAACAAACATCGGCACAAATAAGATGATGTGAGTTTCAGGGCAACATTTTGAATTTGGGTGGTGAAAATGAGGCGAGAATGTGTGTAATTTGCGAACCGCGGGCTGCCAGCGGAGCGCACGGGGGAGTAAAATCGTGAGCAGTGAAACTTAATGAAACTTACTGTGCGCGAAAGGGTTAACACAATTCTTACATTCAGTAAATTCCCTCATTCTTTCGTGCGAGCTTTCTTGATAGGGTGAAATAAAATAATTGCTAAAAAAAAAAAAATGCAAGGGAGCTTGAATGAGTAGAGTTATACTGTTATGAACAGAAGTTCACTAACAGTCCCCTGCAACCATTGTGTCCTGCCTTTCATATTTCTCCTCCCTCAATGTGGGAGGTGTGTAGCATCCATTTAGATTTATGCCATCATCTGATTGCTGCACAACTCTTAAATGCAAGAGCTAATAGGTACTCACATTCTAGAGCAGCTCATCAACTCTGAAGCTGTCTTTCACGTGCTGTCTTTCAGTTTGTCTTCAATCTCCAGTTTTTTTAATGTAATGTGTTCAGACGTCTCAGAACAAATAAATCTTGAAATTGGATAGTCCTTTTTTTAATGTCTTTGGCAAGGACGGTTTTGGCAGATTTTCAGTTGTGAATTTTAAACGATATCCAACTTAACCCTCTGTCATCTTTAAACATACTTAGGGTTTCATTCTGTTGGGATTTATCTTGGAAAGATCATATTACCTCTCTTGTAAAATATGTTTCCAAGAGATTAGGTGTGCAAAGCCAACTCCATGCCTTCTTCACCCCTGCTCGGTAGTAGTAGTAGCAAAGAGTATAGAGAAAGATAAGAGGGGACTTGCATCATCCCCGAGTAACTCTGGGTGACAGTGGCACCCCAAGCAGTGGGCCCAGAAACAGAGCTTGAGAATGTAAACATCATGCCGGGCAGTCAGTTCTGTGCTGCTGTTAACTGCAGAACTTCTAGGCAAAAAAAGGCTGAGATTATCTTTTTTTCGATTCCCAAAGGACAAGGAAAGGTGAGTGATATATTGTCAGTCACAATTTATCAAAACTTTAGTGAAGTTAGGAGCCCAAGCAGGACTTGCATAATTCATCACTGAACATATATATTGTTTGTATACTGTGGTGGTGGTTTCTTTGTTGTGTCCAAATGTTATATGAGCAAGTGACCTCAAGGCATTGAATCTTGGTGTTATTTTATTTATAATGTTTGTGATGTGTTGTTGAAATGACATTGATGTATTATATGTTACAACAAGGATTTTGTGTGTGTGTGTAGTAGGGGAGTGTTGTTTATGGTGAAGTGTGGAATGTAACTGTTCTGCTGTCCAGTTTGTGAGAAGGGTTACTGTAAATTTGGCTTGGGCTATTTTAAGCCTGTTTGTGGTGAACCATTCATGTAGTGTGTTTAGGTAAGGTTAGAGGATGTGTGCAGCTGTGTTTGCATTTTGGTGTGTACAGGAGTGTTATGTCATCTGCATAGGAAGCTATGTGAATCTTTGGTGTGTGGAGTGTGGGTATATCGTGCATGTATAGGTTGAGTGTAGGGGACAAAACAGATCCTTGGGGGACGACATTTGTGAAGTTTCTGATGTTCAAAGACTGACGAGGAAATGTTACATGTGCACATCTGCCTGCTAGATAGTTTGCCAGCCATCTTTTTGTGTTATTGTGCATGTTTGTGTTGAATATTTTGTTTGTGAGGTTGTGGTGGGAGATGGCATCAAAAGCTTTGCTAATGTCTAGTGTGACTAGGAGTGTTCTGTGTGGTGGCCTAGCTGAATTCATGCCATCAGAAACTCTATGTAACATCTATAAGATGAGTGTTTGTGGAGTGTAGTGGCCTAAAGCCATGTTGTGATGGGGCTAGGGGGATGTGAGGTGTAACTAGTTGTAGTACCAGTCATTCAGTGACTTTAGAGGGGGTGCAGAGGAGTGTGATGGGGCGGTGTGAGGAAGGTAATGTGGGGTCAATGTTGAGTGTTGGGATAGTGATGATAATGCCATGCTTCCAGATTGTTGGGTATTATGTTGTGTGAGTAGCTGTAGTTTGATATGTTAGTGAGTGCTTGTATGCCTTGTGGTCCAAGGTGTTTAAAGTGAATGTTGCTTATGTTGTCTGGTCCACATGCAGATGAGTGCTTAAGGTTGCTAATGATGTGCTTCGTCTGGTTGTAAGTGAAAGGTGCATAGTCTGGGTCTGTGGGGAACTGTCTCTTACATCAGATGATACGTTGGTTGTCACGATGGGGGTTTAGATGGCTGACATGTGAAAAGTGATTGATGAGAGTGTTTGCTTGTTGTTTGTTTGAAGGTATGGTGTCTGTTGTTGTGTTTGCAGCCTGTGATGTGTAGTGTTGATGTTGGAGAGTGTGATGCTGTTTAGTGTTTTGTAGAGTTTGCTGGTGTTTGTTTTGTGGTCAAGTGTTTGGAGATAATTATTCCTGTTTAGTGTCTGCTGTTCTGATATTTTATTGTTTATTTGAGTTCTTGTATTTATTGTTTATATGAGTTCTTGTATTTGTTGTGCAGTGTCTTGTGTATGGGGTGTTTGGGAATGTCGTAGTGTGTCCCGTTGACTGATGAGGCCTTGAATTTCTGATGTGAAGTAGGGGTTGTGTCTCTTTCTGTTGCCTCTAGGGATGTGGCTTTTGTCTTCATTTTGTATAATTGTATTGAAAATGTGCACAGCAGTGTTGATGTTTGTGATAGATGTACTGTTTAATGTTTCGAAATGTTGTTCTGTTTCATTTGTGAAGGCCTCCCAGTTGTCTCTCTCATAGTTAGTGTATGTGTGTCTATGGTCAGCTGGGGTGATTCTGGTTTTGGTAGTGATGATGATTGGGAGGTAATCAGATCCAAGGGTTTTGACCACTCTCCAGGATGTTGTAGGGGCGAGGTTTGGGGAGCAAAAGGTGATGTCTGGGGATGATGGGAGGAAGAGGGCACAGTTGTTGACTTTATGCACGGGTTTTATTCACCCATGTGTAGAGTACAACTCTCACATACAGGGAGACTTCCCACATACAGCTCCTCTCAGCAAGGTGGAGTCAAACGCTTTTTGTCTCATTAACTCTCCTGCTCTCACTGGCTTCCTTCAACCTCTGTCTCTTTGCTGGACTGTTGGTTCTTATCTCTTCTCTATTGCCATGTCAATGATCACTGCTCCTCTGAACCATCTGCTTGCATCCCTCCACCACTACGGCAGGTACATAGCACCTGTCTAGCAACAAACTCTCATCTCCTTTTTGTCCAACTCCCTACTGCAAGAGTTAACTGTTACTCCCAGTCCTTTATGTGTGTAACAGGTCAATTCTGAAACTGTCTGCCTCTGTTTGTATTTTGTACTGCCCATGATATGCAGGCATCACGAAATGAACAGATATTGAATTTGATTATCTGTTGCCTTGTTTTTGTTTTTTCTTAGGGGGAACAATTTGCAGGCTTCTGGCCTTTGCTTCCCTCTTCCCTTCATTAAAAAAAAAAAAAAAAAAAAAGTTTGTGGAGCTGTGCTTCTCTCCTGGGACAGCACTGGACACAGGGTTACTTAGCAGACCCCTCATAATGCAGTATGTAAACGATGATTTTTCCCAGAACTTCAAACATGATCACCATCAGTTATTCACCTTGGCATACCTTTGTAAGGCAGAGTTGAGGCTGATAACTCATCAGTGATCATACCAAAGACCAAAACCCTTTTCTTTTTCCCAGACCTAAGGAATTCCAGCTTGTATTAAAACTGATCCATCAGCAACATTGCCTGATTATTCCTTGTAAAGCATGTGTGGCCATTAGTGAACTGAGCCTTCTGTTACCAGCTGGGTCCCTTACCCGTGACATGTCCTTGTTCCCTCATGTATGCTCAGCCAGTATCATCCAACACAGTACCACCGTACATTCATGCACAGACCTCTCCAACCCCTCCCTGCCTGACTTCACCCCCCCCCCCCTCTCTCTCAAAGCAAAGTGGAGGAAAGGAAATAACATGACAAGTGACACTATCTGATTATTGTACAGTACAGTATTACTGTATCACACTATTATTGTGGCTTGACTCAGCCATGATTTGCACCCACTCTTACATAACATAATTTATTGGTGACTCTACACTGAGTGACAAGCCAAATGGTTTCCTGTATACCAGGAAACCATTTACTATGCTGGGTGGTAACCATATAACCAAATTATGGCATCTGCTGTCCCCCAAGGACCTGTTTTGTTCCCTACATTCTTTAACCTATACATGTACGACATACCCACACCCCACACACAACAGATACACATAGCTTCCTACGCAGACAACATAACACTTACATGTACAATCACGCTTCCTAATTTAGACCCACCCCGAGCCAAGCCCAGATCTGAGGGAGGCAGTAGCCACTGCTCTTAAACGAACTCGTTTACTAGCCACCCTCTCCCCCAACTCCTCCACTCAATCCCTCCCCCCTCCCTCTCGCCATCCAACGTTCATTCTCTGCCTTACTGCATTCCTTTCCACCCTCACCTCTTACCGAAACACTCACTTACTGAAGAGGACAATGCTGGACAGTAGTAGACAGTAGATTTGGGAAAACCTAGGGCATAAAAAAAAAGCAAGACATGAATATACCTGTATTATTTCTCTTAATAAATTACCTCAAGGGAAACTGTTATAGAGGCTGTATTATACTATCACTCCAGTGATAAATTAGCCTATACAGTTTGTATTGCTGTAATACTTTTATTTTTACAGTTACTGTATTTTAATGATTGTTATCGAAGTGGTTATAGTGGTCTGGTTATAGGTCCTATTGTTTGGGATTTTCATGCCCTATGCTTTCCCAAAACTGCTGTATATTACCATCCAGCATTGTCCTTTTCAGTAGATGATTGTTTCAGTAAGAGGTGAGGGTGGATAGCAATACAGTAAGGTAGAGAATGATCGTTGGATGGCGATAGTGAAGGGGGATGGGGATTCAGGGGAGGAGTGGGGGGGGGGGTGGCTAGTAAACGCGTTCGTTTAAGAGCCGTGGCTACTGCCTCCCTCAGCTCTGGGCGGGTCTAAATTAGGGAGCGTGACAGTACTCACCAAAACGCAGATACAGCCACACATCCTCTAACCTTACCTCAACACACTACATGAATGGTTCACCACAAAGAGGCTCAAAATAGCCCCAGCTAAATCTACAGTTACCCTTTTCACAAACTGGACAGCAGAACACAGTCACATTCCATACCTCACCATAAACAAAACCCCCCTACCACATACACACACAGTCCTAAAATCCTTACTGTATAATATACAATGCATCAGTGTCATTTAAACAACACATCACAAACATAAAAAAAAATTAACACCAAGACTAAACACCTTGAGGTCATTTTCCCATACAACATTTGGACACAGCAAAGAAACCACCACCACAGTATACAAACAATATATACGTTCAGTGATGAATCATGCAAGCCCTGCTTGGGCTCCTAACCTCACTCACACTATAACACTCTACAGACCATATGGAACAAGGCCTTAAAAATAATCACAGGCTGCACAGCTACTACACCCACAGACCACCTACATCAAAAAACCAAAGTTCTCAAAGTCAAGGATCATCTGGACATGAGAGGCACCCAAATTCTCGCTGCAGCCTCCACAAACCCACAACATCCACTGCACTACATGGCAGCACATCTACACCCACCAAGGAACACCAAAACAACACCCAGCACATATCATACACAAATACTGTCGTCTCTCCCCCCCTTGCCCACCTCAGACCAGCCTCCAGAAGCATATCCACACTCAGATCACTCGCTGCTCCATTCAGTCACTTAAAGACAACACACAGCTGCATGCAAGGCCTCCTGATATCCATTCTTCTGAGTCCTATCTCCGTCGTGAGGACAGGGTCCACCTGGCCAGGCTGAAATGTGGGCATCATCCAGCCCTCTTAAGTTATCAGAAGAGGCTGGATGTCTCCGTTGCTGATGCCTGTCCAGGATGTAACACAGCACCCCATACTGTTAAGCACATTATGGAAGACTGCACCGCACACAATCACCTATGTCAACAACACACCATACACTCCTTGAGAGCTCTGTGGGAAAGCCCAGTCTCGGCCATGATCTTCCTTAAGGACTCGTAGCTGTTCAGCCAGACTGCATAGGGAACAACTACTACTACTACTACCTTGTGGTTTAGTGGGTAATTATGGCACTCCAGTTGGATTGAGCCTGTGTAGGTTTATATCCAAGGGGTGGTTGGTGTTTATTGCTCACATAATGCCATTCAGGTATGAGTGAGGCTGGTCAATCGTCTTAAATGTCAGGACCAACTTGCCTAGCCCCAGGCTCCTACGTTTCTCATGGGGCAACACTGGATTGGATGATGATGATGATGATGTCTCTTTTCCATATGTATACTGTACACCAAAGTACTCCCCAGAAAGAAACTTTATTTGCTCTTAGTTTTTTTTTCATTCTTTTTCCAGTGAGTACATGACATTATTTTATTGTGGATACCACAAGGTTATTTTGTTTATGTGAGGGAAATTCTAGTAGTCAGAAGACTCATGATAAGCCCATGGAATCTCAGATTATCCCCACCTGAACAAAAGAGTCTGAATTTTGCCCAAATAAAATGCCCAAACTTATCCATGACATTAAAAGGGTTAACACACCTGTCAGTCTTTATTTTGTATATTCTGTGTAATCCAGGTATGGTAGTGCAGTTGTTTTGATGTTGAAAATACCACACTTTTGCATTTTGTGCTTGAATACTCATACTGCTTATAAAATGCCTGGAGGAAACACATGGAAGAGCTTGAGTCGCATTACATTCCATTTGATTAACACAGACCATTGGTAGGCCTTTTTAACTGATGGCAGCTTTCCGTTTGTCACAGTCTTGAGCCATTTTCCTTCTCAGATCCTATCCAGAAGGTCCACATGCAGAACTTCATCTCAGTTCTCCCTCAGTTATTTACTTTACCGTACAGTATGTTTTCTAGTACAGGGAGCCTATATTGGAGACTGCAGAAACATTAGAGAAATAAGAACTTAAACTCTGTCCTGGGTTTCTCCCTCACCCATTTTATTCACTTGTCACTGTGAATTGATCACATTTTGCTTGGTACTTTATTCTACAGGTAAAGTGTTGCCTTATATGCTTTGTAAGTTGCATTATAGTAGTTAGAAATTAGTGATTGATGCTGGAATACAGAAGTAACTTAATGCTGTTTATAGGCATTTAGTAGTGAACTTCAGATTTTTGCTTGCCTAACCATGAACTAGGTGGAGGACTTTTATTAATATTCTGTATAGTAATTGCTGTAGTAGTGGAATAATCCTAAATATCTTTAACTTGAATGTAGTGTTCTTTTGGATGGGATATGGTACCAAACTTTTGTTGCTTATTGTAGCACAATTTGTTCATAATTTTATATTTTAACACAGATTAGTCAAGCATGCGGCACTTTTCACCATAAAAACAAGTAGATATTAAACAAGCTGGTAAGTCAGGTTATGTTTATGTTCATATTGTCATTCTCTCCTTGGTATACAGTTGTGGTATACAGTAAAAGTCCTCTATTCCGGCCACCAATAATCCGAAACTCCCATTACTCTGAATTTGCAAAGGCGAAATTTTTCGAATTTTTCTAGTCTTTTTTCACATTTTTCTGGGTTGTATCTAAGGATTTAACTGGCTTTGAACTTGCTCTTGGACTTGTTATACCTGTCTGCAACTATTCATCAACACTTCTATGCATTTCCGGTGAGTAAAACAAAAATCCATATCATTTGAAGAGTTTATTTAATGATCATGTGCACTCACAATCACTATTTTCCGCTCAGGGGTGCCCCCTTCATACCCCCATATACCTAGGCAAGACAGGAAGGGAGGAAAAAACAAGCTCCACTCGCCTCTACTCCAGCTTCCAGCCCTACCCCATACCCTTATCCAACCGAACCCCCCACTTTTCATTCTTAACTGGCGGTTACATCTCAAGCTGACGTCATAGTTTACACTCATAGTCACGTTACTAATACACAGACAATACACTAGGATATCTATCTATCGCCAGTCGCCTTAATCCCATGAGGGGTGGCCACAAACAAATTGTCCATGTCGCTCTGTTCCCCGCCATTTCACTGCCCTGCTCCCAGCTTACACCCCCCTCTTTCATATACCTCTCCACTCCATCCCTCCATCTCATCCTTGGCCTCCCCCTCCCTCTCCCCCCCTCCACCTCACTCACATACACTCTCCTCGTCAGTCTCACTCTCCATCCTCTCCACATGGCCAAATCACCATTATGTGTTCTCTTAACGCTTCCTACCATATCTATATCCACACCACAGTGCTCCTTCACTTCCTCATTTGTCAGTCTGTCTCTCCATGTGACTCCACATGCTCCTCTCAAATAAGTCATTTCCACTGCTCTCACTCTTGGCTTCTGTCCCTCCAACAGGGTCCAAGCTTCACTTCCATACGTTAGAGTTGGTATCACAATACTGTCATGTAGCAGCTTTTTCACTTCCATGCTCACTTCCCTGTTTCTTATCTCTGCTTTCAGTGAACCAGCAACCTTTCTTCCCTGCTGCACCCTTTCAAGCACTTCACCCTCTAAACTTCCATCCTTACTCATCACACTACCCAAGTACTTAAATGCACTCACATTCTCCATATCCTCCCCATCCAATCTCACTGTACATTCACTGACTTCACCTCTCTCGAAGACCATCACTTTACTCTTCCCTACATTCACTTTTAGATTCCGTTTCTTACACACTCTCCCAAACTCATCTACTAAGCCTTTCAACTCCCCTAAGTCTTCACTTATCAGCACCGTATCATCTGCAAGCAACAGTACAGGGAGTTTCCAAACACTGCCCTCTCTCACTAGGGCCACCCAACATCCACTGCCCTACCTTGTATCTCTTTTATAACCCCATCCATATACAGATTGAACAGCCATGGAGACAAGACACATCCTTGTTTCAATCCAGCCTTCAAATGGAAAAATTCAGTCAGTTCACCACCCACACGCACTGCAGCCTTTGCACCCACATACATACTCTTCATGGCCTTCAACAACTTCCCATCTACTCCATATATTCTTAATACTTTCCACAATCCTTGTGTATCCACGGTGTCATGCTTTCTCCAAATCCATGAAGGCTGCATACAACTTCTTTGCCTTCTCTAGAAACTTTTCCACTAAAGATCTAAGAATGAATATCTGATCTACACGACATCTTTCCTTCTTAAAACCTCCCTGTTCTTCTCCAACTAATTCCTTTGTTATTTCCCTAACTCTGTCAATAAGTATCCTACCATATACTTTTCCTATTACATTACGAAGGCAAATGCCTTTATGATTACCACACACTTCTTTTTCCCCTTTTCCTTTGTACTGGGGATGTGTAAAAAGTACAAGAAGTATATAATACTGTATATCCATGAACCAGCTGCAGCAGGAAATAAATTCATCATGCCGTTGACAGTAAAACAAAAATGTTAACAACGGCCTTCCCAGGCCTCATGCGTTGGGTGCTTGCGTGCCTGCGTGCCTGTGTGTGTGTGTGTGTGTGTGTGTGTGTGTGTGTGTGTGTGTGTGTGTGTGTGTGTGTGTGTGTGTGTGTGCAAAGCAGTGCACCCAACGCTTGAGGCCTGTGGTGGCCGTTGTTAACGTTTTTGTTTTACTGTCAACGTCATAATGCATTAATTTCTTGCTCCCGCTTGTTGCTAGTTATATTATATATTTTTAACATATCCTAGTGTTTTATGTTTGTATTAGCAGTGGGACCAAGCATGAAATCAGCTTGAGGTGGGGTGGGGAGTTGGGTGAGATTATGGGGGAGGGTTAGGATCTGGGGTAGAGATAGGTGGAGCTCATTTCATACCCCCTGCCCTCTTCCCTGGGTATACAAGGGCAGGAAGGAGGCACCCCTGGGCAGATAATAGTGATCATGAGCGTAATCTTTTCATAGGTCCCACCCAATAGTCCGAAAGACCTGCAGTCCCTTGCCATTCGGATTGCAGGACTTTTACTGTATTAAGTGAAGCAGTAACGTTAGAGTTTAATTATTTTTTGACAACATAATCAGTACAGTGGTCATGAAAATAGTGATGATAAAATGCAATCACAAACTTGGTGCTAGATGGTGGCTGTATTGTCCTTGGCTTAGAAGGCTTTTTAGCACCTCTTCCTCACCAGTTTATTTTTACATCTGGCAAACAAGTACAGTATAATCTTGTGTCATGGTTTCTATGCAACTGGGTCAGTATACAAAGTTATAAATAGAATAAAAATAAATAATAAGGAAGTGCTAAAAGCCTTCTTTGTTGACAGCATTATGGCCCCTAGTCTTTCTATATAACAAGTATAGTGATAGAATATTTATGCAGGATTGTATTTCAGGAGAATCACAGATTTAGAGTGCATGCTGTCTTTCATCCTGGAGCTGGAATAAGTGGTTTACGTCTACATGGTGGAGCTGGGCAACTTCCACAGTTTGAATGCTGAGTCATGTTGTTTAAATGTTAATGAGTCTTAACCTTGAAGAAATGGTTTTCATTAAGCCAGGAAACTATTTACAGAGCTGGGTGGTAACCATATAACCAACCCACACATGTTCCCTACATGTCAACAAGTACGCTGGCGGAGGGTTAGTGCCCCTTTTCCTAAAATAACTCAAAGACGATTGGCCACCCTTTAAAGGGTTATGCTGTCTGGCTATACAGATAACTAGATACGCAAACATGAGGTAGAAATGAGTATCCTTGGATACTAGTCATATCAGCCTTCCAGTCCGAACTGAAGGGGTTAGGGATGTTCATCAGGTTGGAAATAATGTGCTGTAATGGCACCCTACCCATGGCACCAAGATACTGAACAGCATCAGTATGCATTTTCACTTCATTTTTAAGGGAAAAGGTACTCAGTATTAGAATTTCAGTAAAATACAGTGTTATGATTTACAATAGTCAAGCATGTTTCAAATTTATAGTTTATACAAATTTATATAGACCATACATATTTATAGTTTATGTCTAGATATACATTTATACTGTAGTTTATTTACAGTGTATATACAGCAAATCATCATTATGTGTTGCCTTTTTTATGCTGTATCCTTATCTGCAACTAAGTCCACAATCAGTTATAGAAAAGTTGCCAAGTCTTCTAAAGTTCTATTGCTACTTATAAATCCAGTTAACCAATTTTCTCCAGATTACAAAACCAGTTGTATGAAAAGTTGTGATATTTTGGAGTACATCGCCAACTTAAAATGAGGACTTACTGTATCTCACAACATCTTTTAACATGTCTTTTTATTGTTTTTGTCGAAGATTGGTGTACGTGTGTAGAGTAAGTGGGAATCCTGACAGTTGTTAGGACCTATGCCTTATGAGGACATGCCTTTATTGGTATTGTACAATGTTTCGTTTCAAACATTTTACACAGTAAGTGAAACATTATGCAGTACCAGTAAAGACTTGGTATCATAAGGTGATTTTTCCTAAAGACTGCTGCTGTGACAAGCAGTGTGCACAAAAAGGGAAGCTACAACTAATGCTTGTGTGATATTTCCTATATTACTGTACCAATCATTTGGAGAAGTAGAGTTAATCAAAATTGGCACTGTTCATGATTTTGGTAATGTTTACCAAGATAACCATCAGTGGCCTTTGGTAGATTAGATTTGGTCTCATTACCTCAAAAGAGATAATCTGGGTTTGCCTGTTATTACAGTACTGTACCCTTCAATGATGTGATGCTAGAGAGGGCCTTCTTGTGGCTGCACAGACATAATATTTTAACCCTGCTGCCGTGTTACGCAAACATCCCTCATTTCTCCCTCTCTCCCCTGAAAAGAGAATGGTGACTGCAAGATGAGAGCAGCTTCAGTCTGTGGTCCGCTTGTTTCGTATTCAGATGAGCCTGGAGTTGCAGCTACTACTATTACTACAATCCTTCCATGATGTAATATTGCAGGCAGTCCCTGTTATAAATAGCCTTTTTTATATACTGTATATATACAGTATAACCTCACTATAATGGACTAATTGTGACCCAAGCCATTCCAAAAAAAGTGAAAGTCCAATAAAAGCAACAGCTGGACTTCCTCCTGCTAACCCGGACTTTTTCCAGTATATCAGACATTACTCCGGATCGCACCAACGGTTTTTCACCGTGTTATCACCAACTGTTTTCACTACCATTGCAGTACTGTACTGTATTATACATTCACTACTGGTATAGAATCAAATGGTGTAATATACAGTATATAATTGTACTGTACACTGACAATTTTGTCTTTTATTTACCTTATTGCGGTGAACATAGCTGAAGTGGTCCATTAGTGGAGTTTGTACAGTAGAGATGATTGTACTTTAGAGGTAGGTGGTGCACTTATACTAAACCAATACTGTACTGTAATCTACAACCACTCCAGACTGAGGTCAGGCAGTCCGGATCGTTTCTGGCTTTATCGGACTTTTCCTGATAAATAAGAATTTAATCCAGTTGGCTCCTCGAGTCTGATAAAAGCTAATTCCGGTATATTGAAGTCTGTTATATTGAGGTTTTACTTTATATGTATACTGTATATATATATATATTTATTTATTTATATACTGCATAATTTTGTTGTTAGTCCTCAGTAAATTAAAGAAAAATTTCCCATAAAAATTCCATTCCAATGTATAGACTTGATTTGCCAGATTTCCCCAGCTTGCACGTGCAGTTGTATATAAAAAAATGTGATACTGTGCTTTAAAAAGAGTATCCCTAACATACAGAAAGGGTTGCTTGTAATTAGGTAAGAGAATTGGGTGACAAAATGTGGATATAGAGCTCATCTTTTTATCTTTTAACCATGTGGTCAGCCCTTCCTTAGGATTGGAAATTGGGAAAAGTATATATATATACTGTATATGTATGTATGTATGAGAGAGGCTGGTTTGCATATACCCAGCTTGGGCAGAGAGCTCTACTATATGCACTGTAGCTGTGTTTTGTGGATCCTGAAAGGCAATTGATCCTTAAGGTTGAGGAACACCATTCATCATATCTAGGGAAGTGAGATACTCTCACCCAGTGCTTCATGCGTCACACAGTATAGGCATGGAAGGTTTTTTGAGCGAGAAGTGCACGTGGAAAATATTTTGGAGTGGCATTCTGTGTGGAAAGGGAAATTTGGCAAATAAACTTGTAACTAGAATAATGTTTTAGGTTCTCAAATGCATCACTGTATGCTATTATACAGTTAATAGAAAATGTTATGCTTTTTTTTTTTTTAATTAGAGATAGAGACAACTGAAAATGTGCATGGTATTGTATTTTAGAAATGATTTATTTATACAGATTTCTGCACAGAGTTTCTTGTCAGACTGTATGGTGCTACCTGAACGCATTTGATATATTGTGGTAAAGTGGGTAATGTACTTTCTTACTCATTGTGATATCACATGGCTTTAGCAGCATAGTATACATATATAACCAGAGGAATGTACTGTGATACATATTGGTACACTGTCAGGAGAAAATTTTTTCTATAAAATGATCGGAAGTTAATTCTACAGGACTTTTTTTTCTTAACGAACATTCGATACTGTAATATATACCTATATATATATATATATATATATATATACAGTAGGCGCAGAAATTTTTGATGCTTTTTTGCCGACATCATTCTTTTTTGCGTTAAGTGAAGTAGGGTCAATACTACCCTCCCATGTGATGCGAAATGAGCTGACGCTTTTTCAACGGGAGCTGGCAACCCTGCTTGATAGGTTTGGCACCACAGGAACAGGCTCAGTAATGTTTGGGCAGCCACAGGAGGAGGATTGTCTCTGTGTGTCATGCACCACGAGGGCATGTTTTGACTCAAATAACACAGTTATTTGGTTACCCACCACATTCTCATCATGCCTAAAGTAACCACAAGCAAGGACAAACGTGTGGAAATGATTACTTTATACAAAGCTGGCCACAAACTCCCATTTATTACAAATCAGATGGTGTTAGACTGAGGACAGTGCAGAGACTGGTGAAGCAGTTCAAGGACAGTGGGGAGGCCATTCCTCCCACTCCACTTCCCAAGCCTGGGAGACCTCGTAAGACAACCTTCAGGAGCCGTCAGCTGATTTCAAGGCAAGTTAGCAAGGATCCAAGGCTAACAGCACGGGATTTAAAAGAAAAGAACCCACAGTTGCTGGCAGATGTGTCTGTCAGAAGTGTGCAGCAACTGTTGCATGACGATCTGGGCTACAGGAGTTTTTGTGCTCGTAAAAAACCACTGCTAACTGCACTTCAGAAGAAAAAGAGAGTAAATTTTTGTAAGAAATATTTGCCTGGAGTGAGGAGCAATGGAAAACTGTGCTTTTGAGTGATGAGTCAACATTTACTGTCACTGGTACCCCATCATCACGAGTGTACCACAAACCAGGCAGTGACCCCCTGGATCCTAAGTAAACTTCCAAGTTTGTTAAATACCCAGCCTCACTCATGGCTTGGGGCTGCTTTACATATTATGGTGTTGGT
>JAGKTI010005271.1:0-45928 GCA_018397915.1 Birgus latro | reverse complement strand
AGCCTCCCCAAACTCGAGTATTCTTTCCCCTTCCGCATTCCTCACACCATATGCACATCCTCCATGGACTCCTTCATAACCTTGAGCTGCTTCACCAACATGACCATTTAAATCCCCTCCCAGAACCACTACCTCATCATCACCCATACCACTTACTACACGTATTAAATCATCCCAAAATCTATCCTTCTCTGCGTCATCCAATCCTACCTGCGGAGCATATGCTGATATAACTGAAACAATCACCCGTCCGATCAAAATTTTCACTACTATTATCCTATCGCTTACTCTCATGACATTCATAACATACTCCACCCATTTCTCCGCAACCAACACACCCACACCCCCATATCCGTCAGTTCCCCCCTTCCAAAACAACTTATAGTAGCAATCCTTCCCAGCAATCTTTCTGGCTGATCCACCCCTGTACCGGACTGGTTATAATCAAATAAAACTGCTCAACACACAGTAGAGTAAAATGCAGTTTTTCTCTCTCTCTGGTTATATACAAATAAAACTGTTCAACACACACTAGAGTAAAATAAAGTCTCTCTTTCTCCCCCTTCACACTTTTGCTAACATTAACTTCCCACTGAGCACAGTAAACTTGCCTGATATTAGGTGAAATAAAATCCCAGGAACCCATTTCACAAGCAAAATTACACTATACTTCATTATTATAGAAAAAAATACCACCGACTCCATTCTTACCTGTAAATGTTCCATCCTTAGGTGAGCCAGCGAGGGTCTGGTGATGCCCTTTAGATATTCTACAAGTTTACACCATGGACTGCAACGCTCTGGGTCATGTACTCCACTGACCTGTAAAATAAAAACAAATTAAATAAATAAACAAACAAAATAAATAATATTCATCATTTTCCTAATCCTGCTCCCCACTACCTTCATTGTATGGGTTATTAATGCTTCTGTGTGCCCAGCTCATGTGACTGTAAACCCAGTGAATGAGCTTATCAAGATCTGAAAGGGGCAGGAACAGTGTGTGGAAGTACTGCAACTTGTGAAGAAATACAAAAGAGAATTAGACCTCTGTGGTACGGTGGTAAAGTCTGCGTTTTCGTACAGTGAAAAACGAGGGTTCGTGCCCCGCTAGGGTGTTAAACTTTGGAAGCGTTCTCCTGACCAAGTACTGCTTTGGCGGACATAAGGGGTGCTGTGGGTGAACCAGTGTCACATACTATAAAGTATGCTTGCATCCAGTCGGCTTGCGTGGGCCGATTACACTTGGTTCACGGACTACACACACATCCAAAGCCACTCCAACACAACAATCACATCTACAAGCACTTCTCACCCTACATACAATATCTGCAGAGCACCACATGTTGGTGGAGTGGAGCCTGATACACCAGAGAGGAAGAAAGAAAGAATGGAACAAAGTGTATTATTTAAAAAAAAAAGAAAAAGAAAAAACACAGTATATCAAGGGAATGGAGAAGAGAGACTGGGGGACAAGAATGGGTGTATGATAACAGAACAGCTTCAGTAATATTGTTTAAGTGTGGGACAAACAACCTGAGTTTAAAGGATAGGAACAGGTATAAAAATGAAGAGACAAGTTGTGATATGTGTGAAGAACAACAACAAGACCTTAAGCACTTCAATATGTAGTGTCCAGCCTATGCAGCAGAAAGAGAAATGTACAAGACTTCAACAGCCTTATGAGGAAGAAGCAGAACAAGGTATAGGAAAAATTTTTATTCGACAGCGGCAGTATAGAAGAGACAGAGAACACTACACAATTTTTGGAAAATATGGGAAACTAGGGATCAGCAACATAACTGAGGAAAAGAAAATGAAAGAAAAAATAAAATAAATAAAGGCCATAGAAGGAAAGCAAACAGAGGGAAGAAAAAAGCAGGAAAGAATAATAATACATCTGGGAGTGCCGTTGCAATACTACCGCATGTCAACTGCACTGAACTGAGGATACTACACCTTCCTCTATCATTTAAAACACGGGTATACCTCGATATACAATACCCCTAAATGTGATACCCCGGCTTAGCGATGGGGGTACAAATACCACCATACCCTGCCTAACGATGGCCAAATCCCGGTTTAACAATGGGTTTTGAGTTTTTTAAAAACTGATTTTGATAATATTTAAGACTAATTTGTGTTTAGGTTGATTTATAAACTGATTAGACCCATAGGTGGGGTGAACATTGTCATTTTGGGGTACAGTTTACTAAGCTTGATTTTTTCTAATATTTGATGATTTTCTGATATTATTTGTTGGTTTTAGTGAGTTATTTACAGGTGTTAGGCTTAGGTTAGCTTCTTTTACAGCTGTTATGCCATTTAGACCAGCTTTAAACTTGTTTTCGGGTTCATTTGGGTGGGTTTAGGACTTGGTTGGGGGGAAACCCAAGGCTCAAAAATGCATCCCTATACTTCACATGTTATATCTACCCCGAGATACGATACCTCACATAATGATGGGTTTTTACTTAACCACTAAACCGTGGGCCGTCACTTTCGTGATGCTTGGTGGCAATGGCTCGAGCCGTGGGCCGTCAGTTGGGTGCATCTGTTTTCTTTTTAAGTAGCCAGGGGTGTCAAGATATAAATATACAGTATATGAAAAATTTTAGGAGAAGCCTGAGTGATATTTATATCACTCAGGCTAGTTTTGACCAATATTTTAAAAAAGTAAGTCGGAGTGCGAATTACCACCTGCGGGAGTGCCAGGACTGCCTCCCACAACCCCATGGTTTAGGGGTTAACCAATTGCATCATTAGACAGGGTATACCTGTATGAAAAGAAATTTTAAGAAATGGAAAAATCAGATCCAAATACCAAATTAAAGAATGCATAAATTATGAAATATACAAACATGCCAACCAAATTGCTGGAAGAAAAAAAAAAAAAAAAAGCAAAGGAAAGGAAGCTAAATCTTTTGCAGCTAAGTTCAGCATCCTTGAACAGTGCTAACCTATGCATCACTTGGACCCAACCCTTGTGGCACATTTTAGCTCAACAGTACAGTACATTCATGGTGGCACTGTGCATTTTATCTGAACCTCCTCAAATTTCCTTGCACCTTGCTGTAGGGATGAACCCTGGTCCAACCTTGGTGAGAGCTGTCTACCACAAGGCGGCGGCGCATCCCTACACGGTATATGCGTTGTAATGTACCTACAGAACGGCCCCAGAGAAGTAGCTGATTACCTATGATGGATGGGTTTGCTCGAATTGCAGTTCAACGGAGTCATGTCCATACGAGCCTGAGGTTGGAACTAAGTACTGAGTTACTGTATTACCCCTACAACTACTACTACTGCTTCTACCACAACTACAACCACCTCTACCCTCACTACCACTACCAAAACACAAACTCTGAAATCTGAAATGCTTGGGCCCAAAGGCTTTACGGAAACGGGCATATTTTGGAAAGCTGAATCATAAAAAAATTATGCAATAGATAAAACTGCCTTCAGTACCATGACCAATAAATGCAATGACGTATATTATGCCAATGGTATGTCATCTCTTTGTTATACCTGTTCACAAATAAACTTGGGTCTTCAAATATACTGTACACTGACTACGTGAAGGAAGATGTTACCAACACCCTTCTAAAGCATGAAAAAAATATTGTGGAGAGTGGAGGCTTCTGAAAACTGGATATTCGGATTTAGCAGGATTAACTACTACTACTACTACTGCTATTATTATTACAACTACTACTACTAATAATCAATGTTCAGCAGGCACTGTAATGGCATTTTACCTTTAACAGCATGAAATGTAAGCTTGGTGGATGTACTATGATTTCTTGAAAATATCCAATATCCTCCATCTTTGGGGACGCCTCAATGTTTCGTCTCTGAGCACCTTCTAAGCTTGAGTCAGTCTTTATGGCTCACACGGATGTTCCTGTTGGTAAAAATATGGCCACTATTGTAATTAACACGAAGTAAATGTTTAATTAGTAAATAAGGTATCCCCCTGGCCATTCCATTTGTGCCCAGAGGTGAAACCTGCTTAGTTTCCTTCATTTTTCGGCCATATAATCTATCACAGCATATTCTAAGCTTACTCTAAATCATCACGAGACACACACTTACCTTTATGTGTGAATACAGAGCCACAGGTAATGACAACAGAGCCAAAAAGGCCAATTAATGTAACTTTCCTCCCAGGCGACCCTTCCCACCACGGCATACACCAACGTGACGAGGTTTGGTAAATATAAGCGACATTTTGGAGAACCTTAACCTAATTCTTTTTTGTTTTTCTTTTTCAAATGACATTAAAAAATAATGAAAAGAAAATGAGGGAAAATCGCTCTAACAGCATGTTCAATATTTTATACAAATACTACTTCAGCATGCTCAGTCTTGCTTCTATACATGGCATTTTTGACTAAGTAAAATGGTCTGGAATAAAATACTAGAGTTATCCAGACCATAAGAAGGTCAATGGAGACACTATTAGCACTCTCAGGCTCCAACATTGCAATCTCAGGTTAATGCACTGGCTGAATCAAAAATTTGTTTCGATCATGCGAGGATCAGGTACTAAAGAGTTTACAAGATCTTCAAATATAATTTAGTCACAAGTAAATGCAAATGAAAAGGATATGGAGACCCAGTGCTGTCATATTCTGTCAACAGACTGCGTGAAATATGCTGCAAAAGGACGAAAACCGGCACAATGTTAAAGTGAATTATCTTTAGTTACGTTAGCCCCCAAATAATCGTTTTCTGTAAAATGTTTTATATCAGAAAACGTAATTAGCAGTAATATAGGGGAAACAATGACAAAGAACGGGAAGGTCCAATAATAGGCAAGGGTTAAGGTGGGGGCAGACACTGCGAAGCTCGTAGCTGCAATGCTCATCTCTATAACATAAGCCTTTGAGCCTGTGGTGGGTTATTCACCCAATATCCTGGGATACATGGCCACTACATAGTCCAGATTACCATAGTAAGCTCCCATAGGTGTTACCCTAGGTAGGCTACTCATTTTACATACCAACCCACAAAGGGTGAACGAACACCTGAGGCGTGTGACGCCACCTACCCACTCCAAGATTCAGATCCTGGCACTAACAGGCTGGCAGCTTCACAGTCAGCAAAGCCAGGCACTGCAGCAAGTTCCAGCAATGATAAATAAAAGATAAACACTAATAACCGTACAAGTAATTAAAATCCTAATGCTGTTTTCTCCTAGAATTGACTGGTGTATAGTAAGTAGTTGTTATACCCCCCGCCTGTATTATTACAGGCTTAAGCTGGTCTACAGTTCACCATCCTCCTCAGGGGATAACGAAGTGATTGGTTGAGGAACGTTTGTATATCCAGGCAACTGAGCAACCTGGTTATATCAATGCTGCCTCATGAAGGCATTTCTCTCCAGCACCAGAACAAACAAAAATGGTACCAGGCAACCACGCTTTACATCCTTCATGGTGTGGGGACCACAAGGCTAGGCTACTAGTCAGGTAATTTCAAAGGTCGTTGATCAGCCTACTTCCCTTGGTGGCATTATGACTGATCAGCCTCCACTCACGGGGAAAACCAAGGCCAACACTCCAACTGGAACATTATAATGACTAGACCACAATTATCATCATCATCATCCAGACCTCCCTTCCAGAGAGAGAGAGAGAGACAGAGAGTAACTGATAGAATGTGATAAAAAACAACCTGTCCAATTTAATGAGCCAAACTTCCATTCACTCATCATTCAAGCCCCTGGAATTCTGGTTCCACCTGATACAGTAGGTCAGAAAAAGTTTCACACATAGTTTCACGAAAAATACTCTAAATACCTGTACCTAAAAAAAAAAAAAAAAAAAAAAAAAAAAAAATGGAGGAGTGCTGGGGCATATATGATTATGAGCAGCTGGAAGAGGTGGAAAGTGTACGTAGTGTTTACAGAAGAAATCTGTGTAGAATGTGATGTGGCTGTGTAGTTAAAAGTGGTATGTGAGTGAAAGGAACAGTG
The DNA here is from genome assembly GCA_018397915.1 of Birgus latro. Taxonomy (NCBI): domain Eukaryota; kingdom Metazoa; phylum Arthropoda; class Malacostraca; order Decapoda; family Coenobitidae; genus Birgus; species Birgus latro. Next base: position 39,948 of record JAGKTI010005271.1, on the reverse strand, counting down.
TGGTGGAATGAGGAGTTGCAAAAAAGTTGTAAAGAGAAGAAAGCTTATAGAGACTGGATGGCATGTAGAAGAATTTGAGGATACTGAGAGAGGGAAGAGAGAGGTGTGTGATGGTGAGGAGTGAGGTGAAGAGAACAATGAGACATGAGAGAGAGAGAGAGAGAGAATTGGAAGAAACCTGAGTGTAAAATGAAGGATATGTAACTTTAATCCTGATCATGAGAGGGTTAACAAAAGAATGAAATCTCCCAAGAAACAGTTTTATTTTCCCCACATGGAATTACACCAACTCAAATACTGGTGCTCAGTTTAACAGATCCATAACAACCAACCTAATTAAAAAGGAAGTTACAGTTATTACAGTTACCATTATATCCCATGAATCCACTGATGTATTTTTTCCACTTTATTTTTGCTACCTACAGATGATTTATTCAGATTAGGGGGAAAGTTTTAGACCTGGAAAGGGTTAAATGTAGCTAAAATTAACTCTCACTTTAAATCCTTCCAAATCTGAATATCATCAGAAGATAGCATGAATAGAATTAAACATACATCACCAGAGTAAAAAGGTTAGAGGTTTCCTTTAGAACAGTATCATTATCCCCCCTTTTATTTTTTTTGTGTCTGATCCTGGGTAAAAACTTAACGGCCAGTTCCCTTAGGCACAGCAAATCCTCGTGGACTGACTGTATTGGACAGTCTGTGTGGAGGAGTTTTGTTATCTGGGGGACACATTATGTGCTGGAGGTAGGGCTGCAGCTAGCTCTATGGCTAGGGTAAAGCCCTATCCACACTAGGGTTCATGCTGCACACTCTGCTGTGCATCACATTGCCAACTCATGTTGCTGAGGCCACTGATGTCCATGTGGGTACAATGAGCAGTGTGTTCCAGTTACTGCTGAGCTGCAAGAGGAGGAGGATAGATACCAACACTGCAGCAGTTCAAGAGACTGTTTATGGTGAGCACTGTGCTGCACCAAAAAATAAAAAGCATTGGAATATTCAGATGCAGTGCCAGCAGTGGCTGTCTCAATGTAATGTCAGAGGGAAGTCAGATGGCTACTGTGGGCATCGCAGTGTGTGCTGGCACCATGAAATGCCCCTTGGCCATATTTCCCAGAAGTGCACGGCACAGACCTTCTGTGGCATGAAAACTCAAGTTGGGCAACATAATGCGCAACAGAACACGCAATATAAGCCCTTGTGTGGATGGGGCTTAAGGAATGGTTGGAGGCAGTTCAGAGAGCTGTTGCCTCTCCTGACATTGAGAGGGTTCTCCCTCTGTGCTTAGGGATCTTTGTATGCGGCATGTGTTAGAAGTGTAATGCTATATGGTCGTGAGACCTGGGCAGTAAGTGAAGAGGACATTCATAAGCTCAAACGTACAGAAATGACATTGATTAAACTGATGTGTAGTGCATCCTTGAATGTGAGGCCTGGAGGGCTAGGACTGCAACTGATGAGTTAAGAGTATGGGACTTGAATGTATTGGGGTTGTGATGAGGAGGGGTAAACTGAGATGGTTTGGGCACATGAAGTGAATGGTATATGACAATGGGTGCAGGTGTAATGACCGAAATGGAAGTTAATAAATTAATCACTGGTCTGCCCGAGATTCAATCTCAGGCCCTCGCACTTCATACACGCGCACGTTACCACTGAGCCAAAGGAAGGATCCCCGCTTTGCCTCTAAGCAACGCGGGCAGTTATAGACTCCATTACATCATCTTTTCTTCTCTTGGTGATTAATTTGGTGAGTTTCAAACACACTGTAGCATAACATCAGCAGCAACCATTGGGGACACCGCAGACCACACTGAACAGCTCATCCCCGGGATTCAAGGACTAGGACGCTGCCAGCTAACCAAAAACATCATTGCTCTCCAAGCCTCGCCTCACATCCCACACCGCTGCCAACCAATGTTATCACCGGAATGAAACCTAACAAATTAATCACTGGTCTGACCGAGATTCGATCGCAGGCCATAGCGCTTCATATGCGCGCACATTACCACTGGGCCAAAGAGAGGATCCCCGCTTTGCCTCTAAGCAACATGGGCTTTTATATACCCCATTACACAGGAGAGAAGTGTAAACATTGGGGACTGGGTTGCAAATGGCAAACTAAAAACAAGACCTAGGACGAAGTTACAGAGTGCTACCTCAGGGATAAGGGACAATAGGAAGGCTGCCAGAGATCGATCAGCATGGACAGCCACCACTAGTTGACCAAGGCTGATGCATACAAGCATGCTGGAGCCAATAAAAATGTTGATACAAAACGATTTTCTTTCACCTCAAATTATTCTTGGCATTTGCCCTTCTGTGGTGCTGGAGAGCGATGCCTCCAATTGGTTTGGTGACAACAGTGACTGGTTATGTAAACATCTCTCAACTCCCTCCCTATCAGAGAAAGGAGAATGATGGACAGCAAAAGGACAAATTCAGCCTGCAATTCACCAGGTTCAAATTCATATGATGCCTGGGGCAACAGCAGCAATGACAATAACCCTTTCAGTACAACAATACCTCTCATATTATATGTTTGTAACATTAGGCAAATTTACTTAGCATAAATGAGATCCCTCAGTGCAAAGGAGTTACATGTACTTTCTGTTAATAACTTCAGTATGATGATGTCTTTATACTTAACTCTTGTTACTGTACTACTGTGGGTGCCCATTATTCACTAGTTGGATGCAGTGGTATCTTCAGGTGACTCTACACTGTGTGATAAGCCAAACAGTTTACAGCAACCCAGGAAATCATTTACGAAGCTGGGTGGTAACCATACAAAACTAAATATAGTAATGCATGGTGGTCTAGTGGGTTCAGACACTTCGAAAGGATAAGGCCTGCAAAGGTTTTCACCCAAGGGATTGTTGAGGCCTACTGCTCACATTCTGCTACTCAGGGAGAAAGTGAGGCTGGCCACCCTTACCTCAAATGTCAGAACCGAGTAGCCTTGCCCCGAGTCCTACACGTATGATGGACGGATGGATGGATTACTGTACTTTGGGGAGATCAAGTGACTGCGTTAAAAGCAGCCTCCACTGACTTGGTACAATCACATCACTTTGTTCCAACTAGCAAGTGACTGACTGACCAAAGCCTTCCTTCACATGATTTTTTTTTTCATTCATGCTACTTTCAGATGATTTTATTCAGGCTAGGACACTTTTCTGAACTGGAGATGCCAGATAAAGCTTTCATTAATTCTTTTACTACAAGATGGCTCCCCTAAGCTGGATAAAATCATCTGGGGGCATCAAGAATAAACACATCAAACATTCACAGGGTGGAGGAGAGTGTAAGGGAGACCCTTCAGTGATGGATATAAAAGAATTTTCCACTGAGCCCTTCTTACTAATACAGTGATCCCTTGGTTATGGGGAACCTGGTTATGGCAGTTTTCATTATCACTGCTGGATGAAAATCTGCACTCCTGGTTTATCGCACATTTTATAGCTACAAATCTTTGTTATTGCGCACCTCAACTGGTTTCTGCCAACAAAGATAGTGCAATATCTATGGTTTCTGATGGCTTTGAGGGATTCAAAGATGAGGCTCTACTTAAGGAGTTAATCCCAGGTGGTGGAGACCACTAACTCCACCCCCTACCCTCAGAACCTCTTACCTCAAGCCCATCCCAAGTCTCTACATGGTACGTGTCTCTTTATTACTGCGCTCTTTTCATCATTTTCTGTTAACCTAACCATACCTATGTGTGTTTCCTGATAATTACCATAAACCCCATGTCCCACTGTCAAGAACTTTCCCACAATACACCATGATCTTCATGTCGTTGTGTGTCGCCGCATGTCATGAATAACATGGCATGATTAGCAATGATGTAGCGCTGATGTGGAGAACTTGGTCATTCTTCGCGGTTCTTGGCGCGCTACGACAATTTTTGGAATGTTCAAAAATTGTCGGTGTGGGCACCAAGGAGAACGTGACATGTCGTGACAGTAACGTCATTTGTCTTACCTGTGACTTAGCGTGTCTTAGCTTGTCGTAGCTTGTCATTGGTGTGACAATGTGTCGTAGCAATAAACAGCCTCGCACTGAAGATCCTGGCCATTGTCGTGTGTCATCACGTCCTGATAATCTTAGTGATGACATAGCGGTAATTTAGTGGTTCCGCAGCATGTCGTAGCGCGTTGTGGCGATGTCTTGGCATGATGAGGAGTCAAAGTGTTATTTTTTAACTGAGGGATGATTGTAGTGTGTCGTCAGGATAACATGACGCTTCCGCAGGGTGTCGTGGGATGTCGTAGCAATGTCTTTGTGTGCCTCAGCACTAATGTTACTGTGTCGTGAAGTGGCCGTTTAGGCCTACCGTTTGAGGTATGATCGTGGCATTTCACCAAGATCATATCTCAAGGATAAAATTGTGGTGATTGGGGCCGTTCTCAAAGATGAACTTGAATATGGGACAAGGGCTTAACAGTATATATGTATTTATTGGGTCTTAACTGTTGTAAATGGGAAAATTTGGGTTTACAAGTGGTGCCCAGTACCAATTAGGATAAATCCCATAGGTTCTGTGCTACTGTTATTGTGAACTTTTATTATCACATGCGAGATGCTGTACCAATTATGTGCAATAATCAAGGGATCACTGTATAACATTACATTAATCCCTCATTATACAAGGTCAGTTCAGAAAGTATCCTACCTTAGGCAAAAAAAAAAAAAAAAAAAAAAAAAAAACTGTTGAGCTAGGACACCAATCCCCCTCCAAATAGGCCCCTTCTGACTTGACACACATAGCCCAGCATTCTTTCCACTGCCTGAAACATTTTTCAGTCAGTTTTCGGTATCTCCTGCAGGTGCTTTGTCACATTCGTTATGATCTCTTCTCTCGTCTCAAATTGGGAACCTTTCAGCAAAGTTTTGAGCTTGGGGAATAACCAAAAGTTGCATGGAGCCATGTCTGGTGAACAGGGAGCCTGCCAGACTTGCAGGATGTTGTACTTGGCCAAAAATTCCTGAGTCAGTAAAGAAGAATGGGAAGGGGTGTTGTCATGGTGCAGCTTCCAACTTACCACTTTCCAAAGGTCTGGTCTCTTCTGCCGAACTGTGCCACGAAGTCAACAGATAACGTCGAGGTGGTAATATTTGTTGACAGTCTGACCTCCTGGTGGATATTCATGATGCACAACACCACTGTAGTCGAAGAAAACTGTCAACATGCAGGTGCATTTCACCTTGCTGCGGACCTGTTGTGCTTTTTTTGGCCAAAGCGGCCCTGCAATCTTCCACTGGGAAGACTGTGCTTTGGTTTCTGGGATGTACCCGTACACCCAAGCCTCATCTCCAGTGATACCAGTCTTTAGAGAGTCTGGATCGTGATTTGCACACTCCAACATGTCTTGAGCAACAACATTCACCAGAGAAGAAGAGCTCATGATGAATGTGACGAAGCACCTGCAGGAGATACCTAGAACTGACTTTGAAAAATGGTTCAGGCAGCAGAAAGAACGCTGGGCTGTGTGTGTCAATAAGGGGCCTACTTTGAGGGGGATTAGTGCCCTAGCTCAACATGTTAGCTATTTATCTTTTTACAGCCTAAACTCGGATTCTTTCTGAACAGAGCTCGTACATCACCTGTTTTCAAACTTTTTTCTTCTAACTGATCTCCCACTTTTCCAGTTTACAATACCTGTACTAGAGTTCATTTATTCTTACCAGGCAGAGATTTTCATTTTTTTTGCTGCTTATTTCCTGGAGAGCAATGGCAGAACAGCCAATACAGTACTGTGTCTCTACATCATTTCCACAGAACTTCCTCATTACCTTCACCATATTCTAGCTGTTGTTGATCAGCCCTGGTCTGTCTGGCTGAGCAGACCCATCAACTGCAGGCAAGTAACCACCCCTGCAGGGTTTTCCCATGCAGTGTGTTAATCTCTTCCTACAGTCCAACAAGGAAGGTGGAGAGATGGCAATTTTACACCTTATTAAAGTGAAACGGAAGTTGTAGAGAAAAATTTGTGATGTTCTGGAACACAACCCTGGTTTATAACGAAGACTTGGTACATACATTATGGGTGCTGGAGGGATGCCTTCATGTGGTGGCACCAATACAACTGGGCAATGGTGCTGCCCATGTATATAAACACCCCTTAGCTCTCTCATCTCAAAAGGAAATGGTGCACTGCATGAGAGGGGCAACTTCGACCTGCAGTCCACTGGATTCACATTCAGATGAATCTGGAGTTGCAACTACTACTACTACCACTACTACTACTGCTACTACTACTACCACTACTACTACTGCTACCACTACTACTACTGCTACTACTACTACCACTACTATCGCATTATGTTCAGCTTAATCTGTTTTGATACAGTGATGTCTTATTAATTTACTTGTGCCATGGGAGAGAGATTTCAAGCAGGAGTAATCAGATACATCCCTCATTAACTCCTTCACTACTATGGGACTCTCCTTAGCTTTAAAACACTGACTGGTAGTGGTGAGAATGAAAAAATAAAAAGACACAACCATAATGAAGGGGTTAATGGAAACCTCATGGCAAGGGGATTACACCTGTCTGTTATACCTTTTACTTGGCATTCTTTAACCGGCTGCTCATGAAGGTTGGTAGTACAAATGCAGTGCGGTGAATGGCGGCGTTGTAGTATTTCAAACCCAGACGTTCCACCTCGCTTTCATCCCACACTGTTACTGGCTCTCGGAAATTGGTGTTCTGGGGACATGACACAAGAAGTGAGCAGGTTACTGAATTATATATGTACACTGGCATAAGTGAATGAACATGAGGAGAACAGTATGGAATTCAGAGTGTATCTTGTAAAGCAAAGAAACTGCAGAAACTGCCTTACAAAGTGGTTCCTTGAAATTAATTCCTTATGAGTGGAAAATGCATTTTCACACCAACATTTTTTTTTTTCAATTCTAATCATGCTCTTGCAAAACCCAAGGAAGAGTAACAAACAGAGGAAAGGTTAGTCAGAACGTCAAGCACCTGAACAGAAACAGAATTTTAGTCTTTAGTGAGGTGACTGAAGCAGGACAGTCATCAAAGCATTTTGTGTGGCTCACCTTAGTAGCACATGTATGATGCTATAAGTACAAGAGAGCACTGCAAGCTTTGGCAGACTATGAGGGGCTGTGCCCTGTATGAGTGTAACAAAATACCATAGCAGTGCTCATCCAGTCCAAGCCATTGTATGGCTGGCCCATGCCTAGTCACATCTCCCAAGATAATAGTAAAGGTAAAGAAATATCCAGTACAAAGGAGATAATGTACTGACATTCACTGGGAGTGAGTAGGGCATAAAAGTTTTCACATACTGTACAAGGGCTATAACACAATGTAGGCAGTGCAGGCATCATTCGGGCTGTGAGGTAAGGTCATAGTGCATGAGATAAATGCCTTACCTGAGGAGGCAGTTACTTTCAGGATATTAAGAGCCACTCTTTTTGAGATGATATAACAGCAGAGTACAAATGAAACTGTCTGACTTGAGAAACTAATAATCAAATACAACATACACTTACTCTCAGATTATCAGAACCATCTTAAAGTATCAAGTGATATCATGATACAGTCAACATAAACCAACAATAGATTTCCACTTTGAGGAAGCAGGATGCACACACGAGCATATGTAACTCCCCATCTCGAGGAAGTGTAGTGCCTGAATTGTATACAAGCAACAGCGACACTCTGTTGTTGCTGTTGTTGTCAATCAACCCCAGTCTGTCTGGCTGAGCAGACCCATCAACAACAGGCAAGCAACTGCCCCTGCTGGGATGTCCTGTGCAAAGAACCGATGTTCCCTTGCAGATGACTGTGCCTCACCATGGTAAGAAGCAGGGAAGTGTGGAGGTTTGGTTTCTATATGAACACACATTTGTGTCTCTCCACCCAGTTAACAGGGCACCATAGCAGGCTCCACTTCACCCCGTAACCTGATTATGTGAGGCCTGTTCAGAAAGTATCAGACCTTAGGCTCTAAAAGAATAAATAGCTAACCTGTTGAGCTACGACACTAATCCCCCTCAAAGCCCCTTCTGACTTAACACATGTAGCCCAGCATTCTATCCACTGCCTGAAACATTTTTCAAAGTCAGTTTTAGGTATCTCCTGCAGGTACTCGTCACGTTTGTCATGATCTCTTCTCTCAGATGAACGCTGCTCAAGACATGATGGAGTTTGCAAATCATGATCCAGACTTTCAGAAGACTGTTGTCATTGAAGATGAGACTTGGGTGTACGGGTACGTCCCAGAAACCAAAGCACAGTTGTCCCAGTGGAAGCATGCAGGGCTGCCTCGGTCAAAAAAAGCACAACGGGTCCACAGCAAGGTGAAATACACCCGCACGTTGACAGTTTTTTCCCCAACTACTGTGGTGTTGTGCATCACAAATATGCACCGGAAGGTCAGACTGTCAATAAACATTACTATCTCGATGTTACCTGTTGACTCCGTGACACAGTTCAGCAGAAGAGACCAGACCTTTGGAAAGTGGCAAGTTGGAAGCTTCATTATGACAACACCCCTGCCCATTCTTCTCAACTGATTCAGGAATTTTTGGCCAAGTACAACACCCTGCAGCTCCAGAAGGCTCCCTACTCTCCAGACATGGCTCCGTGTGACTTTTGGCTATTCCCCAAGCTCAAAACTCTGCTGACAGGTTTCCGATTTGAGATGAGAAAAGAGATCATGACGAATGCAATGAAGCACCTGCAGGAGATACTGAAAACCAACTTTGAGCAATGTGTCAGGCAGTGGAAAGAATGCTGGGCTATGTGTGTCAAGTCAGAAGGGGCCTACTTTGAGGGGGACTAGCGCCATTGTTCAACAGGTAACCTAGTGTCCTAGCTCAAAATGTTACCTATTTATTTTCTAAGAGCCTAAGGTTGGATATTTTCTAAACAGACTTTGATGGTTACCATCCAGCATTGTAAATGATTTTCTGGGTGATAGGAAACAAGCAGGCTTTTCACTCACTGTAGAGTCACTGGAAATGGAAAGAAAAGAAATAAAGAATGACAGGAAGAAAAAGGAAATGTAGGAAGAGATATAGGCTGCACTACATCAAGTGAGTGGATGCTGGTCACCACCACCTACCACCAATAACACTTGAGGAGTGCTAAGTCCTTAATATTAGACGTACTGTTAAGCAGATATGAGTGCAGATTCCCGGGACAATTAAAATACCCTGAATACGTGAATGACACACTGAATGTCTGATCTATGTCTGCGCTTATACTGTAAGGAACTGGGACTGCAGTGGTTCAGTGATGACAATGAGCATGAGTCTTTATTGCAATGAAGATATGAATGCCAACACAGTATAAATTTATACTGTTGCAGTATATGCTTTCCAATCATATCAGGTACTGAGCCCACAACATCCAGGTGCAATCAGTATATGCTTTCCAATCATATCAGGTACTGAGCCCACAACATCCAGGTGCAACCAGCAGGGCTAATGACTGTCTGTGACCAAGAAACCAGTCTGGAACATTAGGGAAATAAGTCTCCTACACTGCACCATGTCTCTGAAGCACTATGCAAGAAGCAAGATTCCTCCTCAAGCCTATATTACCAACAAAACTAACAAAAAAAAAAAAACTGATAAAACTTAAGAAACTAATATAAAAATGCTCTAGGAAACTTACACAACACAGGTGGGTGACAACACAGGTGGGTGACAAAGTGAACATCAGCATGCACATGCACTAGTATCATTCATCATCATCATTACCATGAATGATACCAGTGCAAGTGCATGCTGATGTAAAGAACAAATAAAAAGCAGGTGGTGAAAGGAAGAACACAACTAAGAATAGTGATGTCTTTGTTGTGCAGGGGGACAGGATGTGCACTGCTTGGTGGCTAACATAAGCTAGCAGACAAACCATTAACTACCTTGTAAGCATTTTAATCAGAAAAATGAAGCAATTCATCCTCTCTGCAGCTGTCTGAGTCTGTAAGGTTTCTCTCCTCATTACTCAGAATGCCTAAGTAGTTTCATAAGACACATACAAACCATATCTCTAAGGGTGACTCCACGGAAAGACAATATAGAAATGAGATATTATAAAACATTTTCTAAGTCATAGCTGAGAGGGGAGGAGGAGGAGGGAAGCTAATCACATGCAAATCCTCTCCTTCCTATGTATCATATACTGCTGATGCTAAGTTCACTCTTTCTCTGACTATAAAGACAATCATTTTCTAAAGGTTTGTTACAGAGCTAAAACCAATTGTCCTCATGGCATTTAGGTAGATAATGTTATAACAATATAGGTTTGACTGACCCTTTACACAAAAAAAAAAAAAAAAAAACTATCATCCCACCATCTTTTTCCCACTTAGGTAGGGTCCAGAAGGCAAGGAAAGATAGAAACATGACACAGGGAGAACTAATTTTGAAACTAAGGAACACATAAAATATCTCTCTGCAGAGATGAATGAATGGATTGGTGGAAGGAGAAAAACATGACTGAAGGAGAACTAACTCTAAAAATAAAGTAAAAAAATCAATCTCTCTGTCTATCTGCCTGCCTGACTCTCTCTCTCTGTCTCTGTCTCACACTCTCTCTCTCTCTATGGATACTGACTGGATTAGTGCTGCATAATATGAAGCCAATCTGTCCTGAGGGGTATGTGGGTGTACAGGTGTAGGCATAATCCACAACTGGGAACGTCTGCCGGCAGTTTGCCACCAGGCGGATGATCAGGTCTGCATGCAACCATATGCTCTCACCCTGATGAGGAAGAAAATTGAAACAAGTTATTAGGTACCAGATGGTTAGCTAACGTCAATTCTGGGAGACACTACCATGAACATGAAATGTTGCTACAAGTCTGGTAATTTACAACAAATATCACTATAGGATATTCAGCCAGTAGTAAATAGTCAAGAGTCCATGCACAGACTCATATACAAATTCTGTTATACACCACAGTTTTCTCTTTTTTCCAACTGTTTCCACCAACAGTTAGAAAGCAGTCAGCTGATTCTGGCAGTTCTATGTTTGGCTTGCAGTCCATGGGAAACCTCAGTCGTACTATAGACAACATCAACATGGGGATTCCTTATGAGAAAGCATGACAGCAGTTTATTCTTTGATTTGATGTGTGAAGTACTCCATGTTCAGTCAATAAAATAACTGAAGAAGCTAGCTGAACAGTAAGACTCACAAGCAGCTAGGGGAAATTCAGGGTGCTATTTTCCCTGCTGACAAGGAATGGACAAGAAATTATATGCTTCATGTGTGAAAATGTACAATGTGGACTGAATTGTTAAAACTCACTGACAGCACATACACCCCTCAGTGCTAATACCATCACACCAATCCTCAATAACACAGCCCTAGTATGTATTCAATATAGGCAGTGGGCATCAGTGTCAAAGTGGTGACATGTGATGGGTTTCAGGGAACAGACACTAAAAAATAATAAGAAAAACTGAAAGGAAACAATGCATGAAAATAAGTAATACAGCAGACCCTCGTTATAATGGACTAACTGGGGGAAGCCAGATCCGATACAGCTGTCTATTTGTTATCTGATGGTCCCCCCCTGAGATGGGATTTCAAGCACATGTCTGAAAATAAAGGAGTACAACAGTGTGTTCTAGTAATAAGAAATGAAAACTATACCCATTTTACACGAACCTGGCCCATTATTTTGCCCTTTTGCAGCTTACTTCACACCTTTGCCATACCACTTCTTCATGACGAGTTCAGTATTTCTATATTACAACTCAGCAATCATGATGGAGAGAGGGCAATTTCAGGCCAGGCTGGAGTAAAAAAAAGGGTAGGAAATGCATGTATTGTGTCCCATTGCACCTCATTTTCTAGTCATTGTTTTTTATGGCTGACAGAAATCCAGTGGCCTTCGCAGTATCCGTTAAATCAGATATCTGGTCTACTGAGGTCCACCAAACTGAAGGTCTGCTGTATAACCTAATGCAGCCTGCCACAATTTCACCCCTTGACACTGAAAAGCCACTCCTAAGCTGAATAAAGTCATCTGGTAACAGCAAGGTAAGATTTGTCACAACCTAAAAGGGTTAATGGGAACTACTTCTGTTTTTTTACTTCTCAGAGGATGGGAGGCCTAAGTTGAGTAAAACAGACTGGCACAAACTGAAGGGTGCTGGAGAGGGACACCTTCACATCGATGCACTAATGTAAATGGGTGGTTACTCTGATCCTTGAACTCCCTTCCTGTCACCCAAAAGATGCATGGTGGACGGCAGGAGAGGGGCAACTTCAGTTTAACGTCCAGATGAGCCTGGGACATCAAAACAATGACCTAAAAGTGTTTGGACTGACCTGGCAGCAAAGGATGCCCCCTGGTGCCAGCTTCGCCTTCATCCGCATGTAGTAGTCTTCATTGAACAGTGAAGCAGCTGGACCTAAAAAATAAAGTAAATAAATAAATACATATATAAAAATAAACATTACAGTTCTTGCGCCTTAACTTGAGCAAGATTTTTGTCCTTCTGTTGTTTATTTCCTATATTTCAGTGGCAGAAAAAGGTAATATTAGTTATACATCCATTCCACAGCATATCTTTATCACTAACATAATATTCTTCTGTTACATTCAAGATGGTGAGATGCCAATTTCAGGCCGAGTTAAAGTGGAAAGAGTATTGCAAAGGGCAGGCACTAATCCTTATAAGTTTGAGATGTAATCCGAATTGTCCTATTTTTTTTTTTAACAATTAGCTGGGGAAGACACAAATCAGCTTTACAAGTAGCTGTGGAATTTTAATGGCAATTCTTCTGAAAATTACAATGAACTTAACCACTTCAGTTCAATGATTTATATCATTTTCTGTTCTTGCTATATTCTCACAATTTAACTGCACTTAGGAAAGACCTCTCCTACTGAAGGAAATTATAATGACTATATTTAACCCCTACACTTCAAAAAGTCTTTCCAGCACCAAAAAATTGTCTAAAAATAGCAAAAATAAAGTGCAAAAATATCTCATTGGATGGAAGGGGTTAATGGCAATATATAAATCAACTGCACAGAATCTTATAATGAGAACTGACCGCATCAGAATTTATGCATTCCCTTTTTATTTACCGGTTCTTGCTGTTAATTCCTTCACTAAAAAGATGCAGTTCTTATTTCATGCTTACTCTTTCCAAGGGCTTTTACTCAGATTTGTGGAGACTTTTTTCATTATTAGGGGCTGACATGACCTTAATTAACCAGGTCACTATTAGAGATTCTCCCCAAGTTCAGTAAAATAGTCTTGAGATAGCAAGAATGAAAATTTAACAGGGAGCTTTTCTGTAAAACACTGTGGATATAATTGAAAAAAAAAAAAGAGGAGGGGGGGAGCAACATACAACAAGATCTTCTGTGTTGACTGCTTGCCTCTTCCACCTACCATCCTTAGTGCCCTCCCCGCCCTCCTCCTCCTCATTCACAACCGGGTCTGAGGCATCCGTGATGATAACGTCAAATTTCTGGTCTGTGGTCTGTAGAAACTCAGCCCCATCGCCTGTGTACAAGGTGAGCTTGGGATTGGAGAACCCCTGCCCTAGTGACGGAACATGCTCCTTGCACGCTTCAACCACCTGAAAGTGGACTCACTGTTAGACTGCAATACCATCACCACTGTCAACATCATCATCATCCTGACCATTTTACATTATCATCATCATCATGACTTTTTTTTTTTTTAAACCTCAGGATGGTGTGACGAAGGATCAATAACACAAGGAAAAAGAAAGAATGAAAGGAGAACTAACAATGGTTTGCCAAATGAAATGGGCCAGACACTCATTAAAACACCATTCAAGTCCCTTGAATCCTGGTTTCAAATCACAGGCCTGATCATCCACACATACTTGTATTCTGAGCTGCATTTATTATTCACAAATGTGCTTCACATACACCTGCCAGAGTGAATCCATCAACTGTTAAGTACAAAAAGTGGTGCATAACCCCTGTGCAGTAATATGATCCATCAAACATAATTCAACCAGTCACCTCACTTCCTGTCAGTCTCCTACCCACATCAACTACCATACCTCACTTTCTTACAAGTTCTTTTACCATATTCACCCACCTTCTTCCTGGCCAACTACGCTTCCTCTCACCTTCAAAATAACTCAGATATACCCTTTCAATCACCCTATCTGCATCTATTCTCTCCATGCGTCTACTGTATACCAACTAAGCTCACTCTTTTTTACCCCATCATCGACAAAATTACTTGACATCATTTGCATATCAAACTGTGTCTCATCCTATCCACTCAATGTACTCCATGCACAACCCTCAGCAGCCCCATTCCACTGTTTTTACTCCTGACTTTTCACACCCATGCTATGCCTACGTCTCACACCCACTGACACACCATGCAATCCTCCTGCAGCCTCCACACCTGGACCTCTGTTTAGCAGTGAGGCCTTCATAGCACCAACCTCCTTCCCTGTGCCATACTGCTTCTTGTTTCGTTGCACATATACCTTAGATTCCGTTACTGTACTGCACACAGGTACTTAAGTTCCCTCAAATATTTAAGGTCTTCTTCTCTATTCACCAGCCTACTGCCTTCCCTCTCAATAACCATCATTTTATAGGTAGTTCTCTGCTGTTGTGAGGCGACATAGGATTGGATAATGAATGAATGATGAATGAATGGATTAAGTTACAAACAACTTATACATTACAGGGTACAAGAAAGTGCTTAGATGGTATGGTCATATGGAAAGAGTAAATACTGTACTGTATTCAACTGTTAAAGTATCCGTGTGGCTGGAAAGGGAAACCTTCACATGGTGGCACCAATTTAACTAGATGGTGCAGCTATGTTTTAATACAAATGCTCCTCAATTCCCTCCCTCTCCCCCAAATGGTGGATGGTGCACTGTGACAGAAAAGCAACTACGACCTGCAGTCCATTGGGTTCAAATCAAACCTGGGGCTATAAAAAAAAATAAAAAAAATAAAAATCCATGGCACTGACCTTTTCATCAATCTCACACTGGACAACCTGCTCCACCAAGGGATGTTTGGCCAGTTCCCGTGCCACCCCTCCATCACCACCTCCTACCACCAGCACCTGAAATCTCAAACATATGCAAGGATGTATTAATTACTCTACTGTACTATGTTCACTTTACCTTGACTTAAAAGTATCATCTCTCCATCTTGAATGTTGAGCTGTGACAAGACTATAGTACTAGAATATGATGCAACACCAAAATAACTTTATTGTAAATAACAAACAACTTCAGGTTAAAGTAAAAGTTATTTCATCAGCAATTCAATAATGAACGACACTAAACAAACAATTCTGACCCCTTCAATCCCAAGGCATCTGTTGTACAGTACTTTATATTTGCTATTTCCAAACAACTGTAGTCAAGCTGGGAAATTTTTTGAACTGGAGAGTCAGAAACTGCCTTCATTAACCAGTCAGTTAATGAGGTATTAATTATGCTGAATGGAACTGTCAGGAGACAGGTACAGTATAGTAAAGCTTAAAATATGGCCTGAGGCTGGAGAAGTCAACTGAGTAGTACTTGTCTAGTACTGATTCACACACACACACATACACACATTGTTGGCTGTGGCAACACTCTTGCCCGCCATCTGATAGACATGAGTTCGCACCTCGCTCGGGTTGCGAAAAGTTTCACTTACAAAGCAGGTGGTTACTGGCCCTCTTGAGCAAGGGAATGGGTGTGTGCATCTGTGAGATCTCACAGCCTTGCCCTTAATCAGACTACATGAGCTCTCAGTTCTCTTCCGGGAGGGTAAGGGCTGATGATCACACCCCCCATCACATGATCCTGACTGACTCGGTGAATTACACACACACACACACACACATACCTTCTTCGGTGCTGGGTGTGAGTTAAGGGGTAGGAATGTGATCATCTCCTGGTAAGATGCTTCATCTCGTTCTGTGAACTGGATGGCTCCATCCAATGCCAGCACCTTCCCATAGTTAGAGCTGAGGGCAGGGAGGGAGAGAGAAAGAGAGATGATGAATGTAAGGCTGCAGTGACTATTCAAAGATGAACTCATTTACAGTATAACAATGTTAATATACCACAGACATCTGTTACTCTAATGGTAGGACTCTTGGGTGATCGAAGGTTTTTCTGCCATTTAAAATACTACTTGGGACACAGGGTGGTCTCCAAACCCTTAAATGTTCTGGGCTGCAGCAGGCTAGCCTTGGAGACCTATGCTACAGAAGGGGACATATGAGGCTGGCAGTTTGATTACATTTCTTACAGTATATACGAGACACTTGCATCTGTATCCTTATAAATATCTCTCATTTGTAATACACTAATCATCATTATCACCACCATCATCATACCAGGAATGGGTGGTAAGTTGGAGATGGGGTGGAATGGGAGAGTGTTAACCCACAATAAAATGGCAATGATAACCTGGTAACAGCCAATTCCATTTTTACCCTCCCTGACATGCAGGATTAGGAAGCTAAGCTGCTACAATATCTTAGTACATTTACGGGTAACTGACCAGCCAGCTCCCTATGGTGGCATAATATGATAGAAATATCTCTGATTATATTTCAAGGATCGAGCCTATGACAGGCTGGAGCATTCTAACCAAGATGCCATTAAGACACTTGGTCAAATATCCCAATCTGGCTGGATACAAGTCCTGGCTGCTGGTAACCGATGAGGGAAGTTGGGAAGTGGCAAAAGGGCACAGTGATAAGGAGCAGGTTGTTAATGCTTTAATATGCTGCCTCCTCTACAGGTTAGAATCCCCAGACAGAGCAGCCTTGTATAGTTTTGATACCCAAGATGTGACTGGAGGCTTTTTTATCATATGCCAACAGTAGAAAAACGATGGTCATTTATCCTTAAATGTACTGCAAAACAGCAGCCTAACTGAAGGCCCCTAAACCCCAAAGGTGGTTAAATGGGACTGACTGTTACTAATCTGTAGGGGAACTGACTGACAATCAAGTTCAGCATGTGTGACGTACTGAGGAATGAATGGCAAGGGTTTGGCATCTTATCTTTGTCTTTTTTCTTTAACTTCGTTTTTTTTTTTTTTAACTTTACCCAGCAGTTATATGTGGTGAAAAAAAAAAATGAAACCAGGATTACAAGGCTTGACTGATATGTGAATGACTGTGTGATCCATTTAAAAGGGTATGAAGCTATTTTTCCCACTTTGCACTCTTTCTTCCCTTATTTCTGGATCCTATTTCACCCATTATTATGAAGAAAAGTGGGTGATGGTGATGGTGATGATGATGATAATACTTCTCACACTTTGTAGCCTGCTTTCTCTTTCCTTGTTTCTGGACCCTGCCACACCGCACCTCTAAGTGGGATGTCATTATCATCACCATCATTATTATTATTATTAGTGGTAGGTGGTGGCAATCATCATCCACTCACTTGATGCAGTGCTGCCTACTTCTTCCTTAGCCTTTATCATTCTTTTTCTGTGCCTGTCCTCCTCTCTTCCTATTTCTCCCATCTTTCCTGTCACTTCTTATTGCTTTTCTTTCCTCTACAGGTGACTTTACATTGACTGACAAGCCAAATGCTTTCCTGTGAGCCAAGAAACCATTTACAACACTGGGTGGTAACCATATAACCAACCATACGTGCTCCCTTTGTGTCAACAAGCGGGTTGGCGGAGGGTAAGTGCCCCTCCCTGTAGAACAAATAACTCAAAACTCAAATGGCCACCCCTTACAGGATTATGGCATCTGGCAATAGACAGATAGATAGATTATTATTATCATCATCAGCATCACTGCCACCATCACTCTCCCAATACTGTGTGTACTTTCTCTCTTTCCTGGTTTCTGGATCTTGCCTCAGCCCCACATTTAGAGGGGATGGGAAAATCAAGATAATGATGAATTATAATGAATTTTCTAACCTCTGGAAGATCTGGATGTGCTGAAACTTGGAACGTGTGTCGAGGAGGACCTTTTCAACCTTAAGGGAGAACGCCTGGCCGGGCCACATTGGTGATCGTTCGGTAAACCATCCCTTCAAATCCTGGTCCATTCTTTGCCAAACCTGTACTTGAAAAAAAGGAACGTGAAGAAGCAAACTTACTAACATACATAAAACTGATGTCATGCATGCCCTTATGGTAAGGAATCCCCATACTGGGGTTGGCCATGGCATTGAACTGATGCTTTCTACAGACTGGAAGCTAAAACAAGTGTCAAAACCATCTAAATCCCTCCCAGCAATTGCTGGAAGCTGTTGAGAAAAAAGAATTCAAAGATGTATACTGTATTGTAATATGATCTGTAGCATTTTGAGAGTCTCAGGTTGAACTCTGACTCTCAGTCGTGGCTGAGTGTCCTGGTTAAAAGTGATGATGATGTGACTAGTTATCAAGCTTGTAGCGGCACTTCACTCTCATGGTATTAAATATGCAGTATTCATCACAAGTCAGTGATGAATTTAAAAATACAACTCCTCCATACAACTGACATGATAATTTGGGGGAAAACAGCAAAGCAGGGTTATAGGTAGCAATGGAACCTTACTGAGCAAATTATGTACGTACAATATATAATACAGTATACAGATGATTTAACACCAAAGGAGAATGTAAAAAGGTTACCTACATGAGGACTTACTAGAAAATGCAGGTATTCCCTACTTTCACTTTGACAATGAAAGTCCACTCTTATCACCATCATTCTGGCTTCTTTTTCTCATCAAAATATGGGTTGGTATGGTCCTCTTCCCCCCCCCCCCAAAAAAAAAAAACAGGAGAAAAACATGATAGAAGAAGAACTAAAATGATCAACATGCCCAGTGAAACAGTCCAGACACTCATTCACTCTCCATTCAAGTCCCTGGAAACTTGATGCCACCTCACAGGCATAATCATCTACAAACACACAATGATACATTACCCCTCTGACAGGCTGGTAATATGCTTCAAGAATAATCATCTACTCGTACATACGTATACACAATGAAATATTACCCCTTAGACAGACAGGTAATATGCTACATAATATCTTGTGTTGACAGTCAGAATAACATATTTAAGCTTTTTGTTGTCATGTGAGGGTTAGTGGAGTGTGCCACTTTCAGTCTGATTTTTTAATTTTTATTTTTATCAGTTGCAGGCAACTGAAGGACTAATCCTTCATTCATTTATAAAAACTCCAACATGCTTGCATGCACTAACCTTGGTAACCTAATGTCAGCTCTCCATGCTGCTCTATTTCTAGCAGCTTATCAGTCCCTTATCCTACAGGTCACACCATCACAGGTCATTTTTTTTTTTTTGGTCTGCCTCTGACAACTCTACCTTCAGCTTTGGAAATACATCACTAGTGAAGGGGTAAATGAAGGCTGTATCTACCTCCTCCATTTTCAGAGTCTCTCCTATGCTGAAAGAAATCAAGTGAAGGCAGTGAGACTTTAATGGAAAACACATCTTTGGAGTAAAGGGTTAATGCTTAGATAATGGAAGCTACTCCTAAGATGGATCAAGTCATCTGAAGGAAACAATAATAACTTAGCTATGATTTATGCTATTGCTAGAGAGTTTGTTGTTGTTGTAATTGTCATTACTGTTGTTGTGGCCACAGGTTCATTTGGACATGAACACACTGACGTTGCCCTTCTGCAGTCCATTCTTCTTCTTTTGGAGGAAGAGGAATGAGTTACGAGAAAACACATGTACAGCCAGACAGCTCTGCCATTGTTATATCAGCGCCACCACATAAAGGTGCCACATTCAAGCACCAGCAAAGGGTTTAAAAGATCTGAAACATTCTTTTATGGCTCATTGCATACCCATCTTTCACTCCCTCAATGTGATGACAAATTTTAAAGTCTTGTTCTTGCTATCGTCAAACAAATTACTCAACTAAAGCCAGATCTCTAGCTGTGAAAGGGTTAGTGAAAGACTTCATCTATTTCTACTTTGAAAAGTCTCTCCAAACAGAATGTCTGGTGATGGCTATCTATCACCAGATGCCTTAATCCTATAAGGAGTGGCCACAGCAAAATTGCCTCCATGTCACCCTGTCTTCTAAAATCTGGTTGCCTTCTATCCAGCTCACACTCCCCTCTCTTAAATACCTCTCCACCCCATCCCTCCATTTCATCCTCAGTCTCCCCCTCACCCTTACCCTCCTGCACATCACACATATACACTCTCCTTGTCTCTCTCTCATACCATCAGACTGAAGTGGCCAACTTTTGCAGTAGGATGATGCATTTATGATATTCTTATTACTGTCAATATCATTCAGCAATGGTAAGACCCCTCACAGTATAGAAGTCAGAAACTATTACCAATAACCCCTTCAATGCCATCTTCCTTGGGTTCATTTTGTTGTCGTGTCAGAAAGGGACACCTTCATGTGGTGGCACCAATAATACTGAGTGGCTTTTCTCTGCCTGGCTACCCCCAGGAGGAGGAAGGTGCACTGGCAAAAAATGACAGTTATACTGGGTTCACACTTCAGATGAACCTGGGGTTGCAAGTATTGTACTACCATTTTGTTGTGAACACCACAACATTATTTTACTGTATTTGATCTGTAAGGAAACATTCCTTGTGGTAAAGGTGTGAAGGCCATTAGCTCATTCAGTACTGTTTGATGACACCCTTTTAGAGTTTATTATTCTCTCCTCCAAACAATTTTGTTCGGAACTTTTGGACCAGATACTGAAGGTAACGGGGAGAAGCCTAGCAGGTATGATAAGGGAAAGAGAGAATACTGAGGAGATGCAGTTTAGGTTTATGTCAGGCAAAGGGACCACTGATGCTATCTATAATCATTGTCCGACAGCTTCACGATACACAAGAAAGAAAAAGGAACTGTACTTTTGTTGATTCACAGACGGTCTTTGCCAGAGTCCCTAGAGAGGCGGTGAAGTGGGCAATGAGAAAATCTGGGACTGAGGAGTGGCTGGTTAGAGTAGTTATGGCTATGTATGTGAGTGCTCACACCCAGGCAAGGGTGAATGGACATTGAGTAATGAGTTTTCTGTGAATATTGGCATCCATCAGGGGTCAGTCTTGGGCCCCTTATTGTTTGTCATTGTGCTTGAAATTCTCTCATATACTTTTAAAGCAGAGGAGTGTGGTCACGTGCAGTTTGCCACAAGTGTGGGAAGCAATTCTGTGTGCAGTGTTTGTGATAAGTGGATGCATAGGAGATGTAGCGGTATTAGAGGTAGGCTGAAAAATAATGCTGATTTCAAGTGTGCTGTGTGTCAAGGAGAGCAAGTAGAGATTGTCAGATGTGAAAGGATTGATCTTTCTGGAGAATCTCTTTGGTATGTAAAAGAGTTTTGTTTTTTGGGGAACATGTTATGTGCTGAAAATGGGGATGGAGCTAGCTCTGTGGCTTGTGTAAGGAGTGGTTGGAGGAAGTTCAGGGAGCTGTTGCTTTTTCTAACGCTGAGAGGTCTTTCCCTCTTTGCTAAGGGATCTTTTGTATGCTGCATGTGTTAAGAGTGTAATGCTGTATGGTAATGAGACTTGGGCAGTAAATGAAGAAGATACTCATGGGCTCAAACATACAGAAATGACAATGATTAGATGGATGTGTAGTGTGTCCTTAAATGCAATGTTTAGGGGGACTAGGAGTGTGACTGAAGAGCTGAGAGGAAGGATGCGACTGAGGTGTAATTCATATTGTGATGAGGGGGGGAAGGGGTAGACTGAGATGGTTTGGGCATATTGAGAGGATGGAGGATGACAACTGGGTACAGAGTGTGAGAAGCGTGAATGTTGGGGGTTGGGTTGCAAAAGACAGACCAAAAAAGACCCAAAACGAGGTAATAGAGTCACCTGGGGGATAATGGACTGAATAAGGAGGCTGCCAGAGATCAAGAAACAAGGAGAGCTGCCATTAGGTGACTAAGGTCAATGCATGCAAGCATGCTGGAGCCTTTATAAATGATACAAACACTACGCAATATATGTTTTGTTTTTAAAGGCTCCAACACACTTGCATGCATCAGCCTTGGTCACCTAATGGTAGCTCTCCATGCTGCTTGATATCTGGCAGCTTCTCTATTCAGTCCCTTATCCCTGAAGTCATACTCAATGACTTCATCCCAGGTCTTCTTCGGTCTACCTTTCACAACCCTACCCCTAACGTTAAAACTTCTCACCTTCTGCATCTACTTATCATCCCTCATCCTCTCCACATGCCCAAACCATCTCTATCTCCCTCTCCTAATCACAGCAACATTACACTCCAGTCCCATCCTACCTCTCAACTCTTCCATCGTAAACCTATCCCTCCCCAGGCCTCACACTCAGGGATGCACTGAACATCCACCTAGTAATTGTCATTTCTGTATTTTTAAGCCTGCAAATATCCTCTTCCTTTACTGCCCAAGTCTCACTACCACACAGTATTACTCCTAACACATGCTGCATACAAAGATCTCTTCTCACGTACAGAGAGCCCTGTCAATGTAAGGAGAGGCAACAGCTCCCTGAACTTCTTCCAACCACTCCTCACTCAGCCACAGAGCTAGCTCCAGCTAGCTCTCCCAAATAACAAAACTCTTCCACACATTCAAAAGACTCATCAGCAAGATCAATCCTTTCACGCCTGACAATTTCCACATGCTCTCCTCGACACACCACACACATGAAATTAGCATTATCTTGCAGTCTAAATCTAATACCACTATATCTATTATGTACCCACTTATCACAAGCACTGCACAAGATGGAATTACTTCCCACGCCCTTGTGGCAAATCAGCTCACACATGGCAACTCTCCTTTGACAGTACCACCCCCAGCCCTAGTTACCATCAATTTTGTTTTATCTGCATTTACTCTTAAGCCCTTGTGCCCCATACCATCTCTCCACTTCCTAAGTCTTTTCTTTGCCTCCCTTTCATTCTCTGCAATGAACACCAAATCATCAGCAAACAACATCTCCCATGAGAGTTCATTTCTGAAGCCATGTGAGAGGACTTTAAGTATCATAATAAACAATAAGGGGATCAAGACTGACCCCTGATGCACACCAACATTCACAGAAAACTCATCACTCAAATCTCCATTCACCCTTGCCTGGGTGCGAGCACCCATATACTGTACATAGCATACTCGTAATTTTTGCATTTTGTAAATACTGTACTGTAAATCCACGATGACCACACAACAACACGAATCTTAAAGGATTCTGCACAGAATTTAAACATGTGGTCACATCACAAAAGCATAAAATATTTTCAGTTTAGATGTGACATGTTTAGCCTACTGGGAAACAGCATTATTTGCCCTCATCATGTTTTGTGGGTTTTTTTTCCCAAGTCAGTGATACCAAAAAACTGAAGTGTTTTCACTTTCTTTTTTTTTTGCACACACACCTGTATTATTTGATGAAAATGTACACACACACACACACAAAAAGTAGGAAACTGGGATGTGCTAAAAAAAAAAAATCAAACTGAAAGCCATAAACAAAGAAAATCATGAATGATTTTACACCATTGCACAAGTGATAAAAATAATTATACAAATGCTCTCTTCCTTGCTACTTACCTTGATCTTGAAAAGTGCCATAAAAGAGGGGAGGGAGAGCTACTAGAATATCTGGAAGTTGGGGTATGACTGGAACTTTGGAAACCACTGGCTTAAGGGAGGAGGGCATCTGGCTACTGACAGATACAGATTGATAAGATAGTATCCTTATGTCAACATAAGCAGGTTTCAGAAAATCCTAAGGGAAACTTAACAAATTTGGAATAAAGTAAACTAAACTGTCGAAAATCAAGTATATCTTGTACATGTGATGGTAAACATTACAAAAATGAGTTAAAATTATACTCTCTTGTACATTTTCACTGAATTATAATTATACAGTATTAACATTTCTGTATTTCAGCCACCATTGTACAAATTCTCCAGGCTTCAGGTAGCTAAACGCAAACTGGTATTTATTCAGGCTCACATTATTTCAGTCTGGTTTAAGAGGGCAGAGCATGACCTTATTAAGTCAACATCTGGTATTTCAAAGTTGTGCTAAATTTGTCAATATTTTACCATAAAAAATATAAAAATTTTCAGCATCAGCTTAAATTTACTTAATGTTCCAATACTGAAACTGACACAGCCCTGAAAATACAGCTGGCTACAGAGGAAGTGCAGAAAAAAAAAATAAGTACAATACACACCTTATTGTGAACTGATAGATACTGTAAATAAATAAAACGTATTGTGCACGCTTGAAGAAAACAAATATCATTAGGCTGACCTGGGTGGTGAGAAAGCTAATTAAAGTCCTTATACAATGATACTGCCTTCAGGTAAATGACAACTGTACACTGTAAGTACCGGTAATTGTCAAAGGTGTGTTTACGATTAAATGACCATATTCCGGTTTTAACTGACACTAGAACCACTTACACAAATTGCAGTGTATGGTAAGTGAAATAAGACTTTGGCATACCTTGCATATTTAGTAATTATGCTGTCTCACAGGAGCATTTTGGACATCTGATAAACTGGCAAATGAATTTTTTGGCAAAACTACAACAAAATCAAGAAAAATTAAATAAGGCTCTATTGTATGCAACATTTGAAATTGTTCACTGCCTAACTTTCCTCTTTCCTCCCTGTCTTACTTTACCTTTCAGTCATGGCAAACATCATAATCCCAGAAATATATCCTAACATATCACATAAATCATTTAAACAACAAGAGGAAAACATTCAGCGGTTACTCATACTCTCTGCCCTCATTCGGTCTTAAACGCATCACACAAACCATCCAGGCACTACAAGAGTAACAAGCAAAGTCATTTATCATCACTCTCTAAAACTGCCCTAGTTCTGTCTCCTTACATGCCAAACAAATAACCTACGCATTTTAAGAACCACTACCAATCTGTCACAATCATTCTATAACTGACCCTATTCTCTCTGACTCCTAACTGGTCAGACAAATCCTCTGATCAGTATAAGAAAAAGCAGCAATTATTCATCATCACTCTCAATCACAGCCCTCATTCTGTGCCGTCCCGCAACCAGTGGTACATCATCATTTTCTGAGTCTGAGTCGAGCACCTTCCTTCCCCTTTGTGTTTCTGCCCCAGCACTTGGTATCTCTTCAGTAAGCCTTTCTGTCTGTTCAGTGTCCAGGTGAAGTACTAGATTCTGGCTCTCCACGGCATGAGTTTGACCATCATCTGAATCATCTTCCATCACCAGCCGCCTCTTTTTCTTTTTGGACTTTATTTCCTGCTTGCCTAAACTGTTTAGCTCAGTGTCCAAGTGAAGTGCTGGATTCTGCCCCTCTCTGGGCTGAGTCTGGCTTTCATCATCTGAATCATCATCCATCATCAGCTGCCTTTTTTTCTTTTTGGACTGCTTCTTCTGCTTGCTCACACTACCATCATCGTCATCATCAGTCAGTCCTTGCTTTTGACTGGAAGATGAAGGAAGGAGTGGCATGTCATCATCTGAGTCCCCTTCACCCAATACATTACCTGGAGCTTTAGAGTTTTTCTTGGGCACTTTGGGATCTCGTTTTGCTTTCTTTGTTCTCTTTTTTGGTTTCTCTGTCACTGTTTCTGTCTCTTGTGAATCTACTATGGGTTCCAGAGGTTCATCCTGATTCTCAGGCAGTACTAGATCTCCATTAATACCCTGAGTGAGATAAGAGGTCCTCTTTCTCAATGCAGGAACACTGAGGTAGGAAGGGATACGCCAAAACATTTCTTGGTGTGACTGTGGTGGCTGCAGACCCACCAGACGCAGCAGCTTGTGAAATTTCGGGTCATCCATTGCATCAATACATGCTTGGGCAATGGGCAGAACAGGAACAGGCTCAAAATCTCCATCTTCCTCTCTGTCATCTGCAACATCTTTTATAACCCCAGCTAGCCATTCTACCGCTTCACTCATCCCTGCTCCTAACACCTCAGTCATGGCCTCAGATATTAGGGCCGGTGTTACAACAGGAGGGGTGTACACAGCAGACTCAGTTGATTTCTTAACTGTAGGATTGGCTCTTAGTCTCTGAGAATGTTCACCACTATCACCTTCTTCCCTATCAGAATCTACATCAGCTTCACTTCTTTCACTATCACTATCACTGGTATCAACAAGATCATCACCCTGGTTGGCTTCAAGGAATCGTTCTCCCATGGATTTGGTATTAACAGGATTGACCTTCTTGGGCCGTTTCTTTCGCAGTTCTTTCTTGTCAGCCACAAGTCCAAGCTCCAGTATCTTCTCCACCACTCTATGCTTGGGTCGACGCAGTACCATGTTGTCCATGATGCGCCCAACAATGTCCATTGCATCACGATTCTCCTCAAACAACATTCTGAGCTCCGCTTCCTCTTCCTCCGTCCACTGCCTGGGGGCACGGCAACTGACCGGCTTGCGCTTGAGTTCCTTCAAGTTATCAATCAGTCTCAGGTCCTTTAACTTCTTTATGACAACACGGCGAGTACGCGTCTGGTTGATGAGGTTTTTCATCACCAGATCAACAATGTCCTGTTCTCCGCGTTCTTCATCCGGCATGGCGCTCATTTCTTCATACAGACGTCGTAACTCATCCTCCTCCTCTTCCAGCCAAACATTCTTCTGGTGTTTCTTAGATGCCGGTGCCTCATAACCACACTCAATTTCCAGGGCTTCTTGGTTGGTTTTCCAGAATAACAGCTCCATGAACACCTTTGGGTTGGTCTCGGCTACCTTAAAGAACTGGCGTAGAATGTACTTAGCAAACCGGCCAATCTCACGAACACCGTCACTGGGAGCACTTCTCATGTCTTCTAAGGCCTTTTGAAAGGTGTTGAAGAGGGAAGCCTGGAAGAATATTGCAGACAATTTGCAATCCCAAGCAATACGGTGGAAAAGTTTGAGGATACAGCGGTTGGTGTGAGCAGAGTTGGTTTGGTAGTCTCGTAAAAGCCGACAGTATGCTTCCATTACCTTGCTGTTGGCAAATCTCCGCACAAATGACTGGAAACTGAACTCTTGTTCGGAGAACTGCATCGCTTGCTCCTCCTCTTCGTCCTCCTCTTCCTCTTCCTCTTCCTCAGCATATGAGTTTTGGGTCTGGCTGGGAGGGTTTAGGTTGGCCATAAATATCTCCCTCAAGGCAAGGAATTCTTCAGAGTAATCCATGTTAGCTGCACCAAACACATCTCCTTCCGGCCACACATCCCTTGCTGACCGTAGCAGTGACACTGCCTCGAGCAGCTCCCTCTTACGAAGCAGCAAATTGATCTTACGCATGGCTGCTTCTTTCTGCTCCTCCTCGGGTTCCTCAGACAAAGCATCAAATGGGATTGTGGCAGGTAGATCCCCCACTTCTCCCTGCACTACAGCTGACAATTCTCCTGCCATGTCATCCCATATGTCCTGCAGCTTGTCCTCTGTCAGTTCTTCAGTTTGTCCACCCACAGTCTTTGCTTTTTTCTTGGATTTCTTTTTGGCCTTTTGCTGAACCACAATATGGTTATTCTTACTACAAAATCCCTCAAGCAGTTTGATGAATATATGAGCTGTTTCCACAACATCCTTAAGGTATGTGAGGGGCATCTTAAGAGGATCATAATTCTGAAGC
Source organism: Birgus latro (assembly GCA_018397915.1). Classification (NCBI taxonomy): domain Eukaryota; kingdom Metazoa; phylum Arthropoda; class Malacostraca; order Decapoda; family Coenobitidae; genus Birgus; species Birgus latro. The sequence continues at coordinate 12,357 of JAGKTI010005271.1, read as the reverse complement.
AAGACAAGAACCATCTCTCTATATTCTACCACATAAAACACTTTACTCTTGAGCACCTTTGAGCTCTCACGCACTCCCTCAATCTGACACTTATCCATTGCAGCCAAGGTGAAGAGGAGTTCCTGATAGGCTCGCACAGCTTTGTGCATCCTGCGGGACCATAATGGGATCTTCTTCTTGTCTACAGCCATGTGTTCATAATACATCTCCAGTTGGGTCTGGATGTAGTGGAATGTTTCCACACTCAAAGTTTCACTCACAAGCTCAATCTTAAATTGGTGGTGTCGGTTGAACTCCATAAAAAACTTGATGGCCCACAGGTAGTAGGATTCATCATGCTCCTGAGCACGTGCCTGGCGAAGGTTGTCCTTCACAATGTACATGATGCTGTTGTAAGCACCATTCAGGAACTCAACACAAAATTCCTGCAGGAAGAGCCTGATAGCAAGGGTAGATCTCCTGGTGATGGTGGAATCTCTCATGGGTACTCGGTGTTTGGGGTGTTTCTTGGGCTTCTTTAACCGGTCAAAGTTAATTGCTGTGATGTCCATGAGAGGCTGGTGTGAAATGAGGTCACGGTCACTGATGCTTTTCATGTTCTGGACATAATAAGTGCCACCAAACCTTGAATGCCTAGCACTGTACTGCTTACTGCGCTGCTGCTGCCGTTGGATGGCCTCCCGCTGCCGCACTGCCATTAGTTCCTTCTCATCCTTTTCCTTCTCTTGTTCAGAACGATGAAGGCCTGCACCTGCCAGCTGGGCTGGATCCTGTTCTCGCAACATCAGGGAAATTATCTCCAATACGTGCATACAAAGGTCCTGCTCAGCATGTGAAGAGGCCACATAAAGTAGCAGGTCTTCAAGGCCAGCCAAGTGTAGGGCCCATAATACTTGGTCATGCACTGAAGCATCATCATCTGTTCTCTTTTCATCCTCAGGACTTGCAGGGACCGCCAATACATTGCGGATCAAGATGAGGATTCGTTCCACCAGTAGACGGTCCTCCTCCTGCCGCTGTTCCCAGTCTAACTGCAGCAACTTTCCCAGTCGCCCCACCAGCACTCCCCACACTTTCTCCTCCACAAATGCCTCCTTATAGCCCTGTTGTTGTGTTATCAGACGGAGGTACATCTGCCGTGTCACCTTCTCCTCTGGTAACTCCTCACGGAAGAGCAGAAGGACGGGGTTGGTGAGGTTCACCAATAAACGGATGGTGACATCAAACTGTTCATTATCACTGCTGTAGTCACGCACCAACGACAAGAGATCCGTCTGTAAAACTCCAGTGTCCCCCAGTCCCAGGCGTACTTCATGAGAGTCATCATCTCGCCTTAAGTATCGCACCAGGTCCTTGGTAGTTTCCAGGCAATCAGCTTCACGATAATACTTGGTACCATCACTGTATCCAAGCGCCGAGCATGCCGCCAACAGCTCAGCGTGCACCAGAGTATCACTCATGGCTCACTCCCACACTGCTGTAGGAACAAACAGTATTAGTTTGTGCTTCTCACATTCAATTCACACAATCAGAGAATTCCTAAATACTGCAAAGATGTTTTAGTATTTTTCCAAGAAACTTATAACAACAACATTGAAAGCACCGTCTATGCAGTGATGCTAACTACAATTTTACAAGCATGAAAAAATACAATAAAATAAATTTAAAAAATCAATTTCCTGTCAATGGAAAAGATTACTGCATTTATTAACATGAAAAATCAACTTCTGCCACCACAGAATAACAGGTTAAACACAGCAATGGCCTATATCAAAATAACCATAAATCCTAAAACTCTCTCAGAATCCACATGTGTAGCTGGTTAAGGTGGGACCAAGCTTGGAATTATAGTGTATAATTTATGGTTGTTCAGGTCAACCTCCTCTTACTGGCTCCCTTCAACTTCTGCCTCGTTGCTGAACTGTTGCATCTTTATCTCTTTTCAATCGTTACGTCAATGGTCACTGCTCCTCTGAAGTGTCTGCCTGCATCTCTCCACCACTACGGCAGGCGCACAGAATTCATCTAGCAACAAACTCTCATCCCTTTTCTGTTCAATTCTCTAATGCAAGAGTTAACCGTTACTCCCAGTCCTTCATTTATGCAACAGGTCAACTCTGGAACTGTCTCCCTCTGTCTGTATTTCCTACTTCCTATGATCTCCAGTCTTTTAAATGCAGTGCGTCCAGGCACCTCGAAACGATCGGATCTTGAATCTGGCTCTCTCTTGTATTGTTTTTGTTTTTTTTCTTGGAAGGAACGGTTTGCAGGCTCCTGGCCTTTGGTTCCTTCTTCCTAGCAATGAAAAAAAAAAAAATCTTCAGGTATTTATTCACTTGTCCAAAGGTAGTGCCTGTAAGTGTTTTCAAAGCATCAGGGTTATAAGATGCCCTTGTAATGATGCTGCTTGTGTTGAGAAAAAGTTATGTGTTTATCTTATCTACCTATTGCCAGTGCCTTAATCCCGTAAGAGATGGCCACAAACAAATTGCCTCTCTGTCGCCCTGTCCACCGTCATTTCACTGCCCTGCTCTCAGCTCACCCCCCCCTCTCCCACATCCCTCTCCACTCCATCCCACCATCTCATCCTTGGCCTCCCCCTCCCTCTCCCCTCTTCCACCTCACTTGCATACACTCTCCACATCAGTCTCTTACTCTCCATCCTCTCCACAAGGCCAAAGTCCAGTAATTTATGGATCTGTCTCTAAGATGAGTAACTAATTAAACAGGATGATGTGAGGGCTTGTTTGAAATTCATGTATGTCTGGAATGAAGAGTTACACCAGAAGTAGTAGGAGTAGTTGTTCCCTAGGCAGTCTTGCCGAACAGACTCGAGTCCCTAAGGAAGGCCACGGCCAAGACCGGGCTTTCCCACAGAGCTCTCAAGGAGTGTATGCTGTGTTGTTGGCATAGGTGATTGTGTGCAATGCAGTCTTCCGTAATGTGCTTAATAGTATGGGATGCTGTGTTACATCCTGGACAGGCATCAGTGACGGAGTCATCCAGCCTCTTTTGATAACTCAAGAGGGCTGGATGATGCCCATATCTCAGCCTGGCCAGGTGGACCCAGTCCTCACGAGGGAGATAGGATTCAGAAAGATGGATATCAGGAGGCTGTGGATGCAGCTGTGTGTTGTCTTTAAGTGACTGAATGGAACGGTGAGTGATATGAGTATGAATATGCTTCTGGAAGCTGGTCTGAGGTGGGTGGGTGGGGGGGGGAGAGATGACAGTATTTGTGTATGATATCATGTGCTGGGTGTTGTTCTGATGTTCCTTGGTGTGTGTGGATGTGCTGCTATGTAGTGTAGTGGATGTTGTGGGTTTGTGGAGAATTTGGGTGCCTCTCATGTCTAGATGATCCTTGACTTTTGAGGACTTTGGTTTCTTGGTGTAGGTGGTTTATAGGTGTAGTAGCTGTGCAGCCTGTGATTATTTTTAGGGCCTTGTTTTGTATGGTCTGAAGAGTGTTATAGTGTGTTTTAGTGAGGCTAGGAGCCCAAGAGTTACACCAGCTTATTCTGTTGGTGAAGAAGTAATTTATTTTGTGAAAGCCAGTGCCCTAGTGAATGTAAGTACTGTACTGCTGGAGTTGGCCTGAAGCTTGTTCAGTTTTAGTGTTGTGAAGCTATTGCTGTACTTGGTCATATGCAGAGGACAGGATTATTCTGAAGGAGAGGGTTAACAGGTCATGGAAGACAAGGTTAAAACATTAGGGTCAGTGATGAGGGTCTGATTAATATCTCAGTGCCTATGGTGGTCCTGATTTTCCTCTTCACACCCAAAGAACTTTAAGATGCATAAAAGTGGTCGCATGAGCTGCTATGACAGTCTCTAGCTATGAGAGAAGATGATGGCTTTATCTGAGTTTCCACAGACCATCAGGAGAGGCTTCCAACTTTCTACACCAGGAACAGGCTCTGATGAAATAAGACTGTTCTGTTGTACTTCAATTTTGCTTGTTTGTTGCCAAAAACACCAAAAAGCCCAATGACAAGTACATAATTGCTATTTGGGTCAAGTAAGGTAAGTGGCATTCTTTTCAACATTTTGAGAGAGAGAGAGAGAAGCAACAGGAGTGAGGCTAAGAGACTGCAAGGATGTGAAGGGAGAGAGGGAGATCAAGAATGAGGTGGCGGGATGGGATGACGAGGTACATGAATAAGTGGTGTGGGATGCAGGCAGGGCAGCCTCATGGAAAACTTCAGGACAGTATGAGGCAACACGTTCGTGGCCACCCGTCCACCGGGATTAAGGCATCTGACTATTCAGAAATTGAACTTCTTGTGGTTATATAACCACAGAATAGAAAAACTGCAGAGAATGTTGAAACAAGCCTGACTGACAGTACGGGCTTGAGCTTGTAGACAGATACTTGGGAGTGTTCTTGGCATGAAGGAAATGAGGAATACGAAGGTTTGCCTGACCATATCAAGGAGTATGGAAATATGGAAGACAAAGGGTAATATGAGTACTAAGAAGGCTCCCGGAATTGTGGTCAGTGTAAAAAAAAAAAAAAAATAATAATAATAATAATAATACCAGAAGGAGTGTTGTGGTGTGGTTGAGGACGTGATGGGAAGCGTTAGGAGAAACACGTTAAGGTGGTTTGGGCATGTGGAGAGGATGGAGAGTGAAAGACTGACGAGGAGAGTGTATGTGAGTGAGGTGGAGGGGGCGAGAGGGAGGGGGAGGCCGAGGATGAGATGGAGGGATGGAGTGGAGAGGTATATGAGAGAGGGGGGTGTGAGTTGGGAGCGTGGTAGTGAAATGGCAGGGGACAGAGTGACATGGAGGCGATTTGTTTGTGGCCACCCCGTCTGGGACTGAGGCGTCTGGCAATAGACAGATAGATAGACCAGTAAAAATCGTTTCGTTTAGTTTTTGAAGGATGCAACATGCTTGCATGCGTCGGCCTTTTTGGATTGGAGCGTGTAGCATTTTATGACCGGATGCCCTTCCTGATGTCTACCAATGACCCTCGGGTGGATTCGATCCTCCGACCCTATGGCCAGAGCGGAGCGCTCTAACCCACTGAGCCACTAACTAAATAAAGCAAGGGTCATGACTCTGAAACTGCAATCATACAAATGAAACCTATCCTGTCATAACTGTGAAAGCATTTTTTTTTTTTTTGCCAAAGGGACATAGGACCCCCCCCTCCCCCCCAAAAAAAAACTATATTTGAACTGATTCAGTAACTTTGTAAAGGTGTATACAGTAACAGCATTTTCAAGTATCAAGCGGATCCCTCAATAAACAAGGAAAATATGATTATATAAGGGATTGGTTGGGCTGGTTTAGGTAACAATAAATAAGACTGGATTAGGGTTAAAAAAAAAAAAAAAAAAAAAAAAGGAGAGAGAGAGAGAGAGATTAGGTTTGGATAAATAGGCACTGATAAGGGTAACTTCGTTCAAAAATGGCATTCTAAGATGGCATCTCTCTGCCTTCATGCACAATAAGATGGGGTCCATTTGTAACAAACACCACTTTTTAAAATGCTTTTCATGATTTTTAAAAGAAATAAAAAACACTAAAACTTGAAAATGCAATACTAAAGAGTCCCATGAAGAGCTAAGGTAAAGGAAAAACTGAAGAAAACTGCAAAATAACATAGTCCTATGTCTCCTTAAGGACTGCTGCCAAAAGTAAGGTCAAAGGATGTATCGTGGTTACGACTGAAGCAATGGTACCTGCATGCAGCTGTCATGGTTAGGTTAGGTTTTTTTAGGCTTGGTTTGGGTAACATTAAAAAATATGACTGGGAAAACAAAACTTAACAATTACCTCACCATTTAAGGGGTGGGAATGATGAGGCAACACAGAGAGAATGTCCAGGTGCTTGAGGGTACAAAAGTGGACATAAGTGGTTTGACTGAGACTACATGCTACATTGAGAGGTGAGAGTATAAGAGAGTGGCAATATGGATGGGGTGCATGTGCAGAAGTAGCTGAGAATGAAAGGGCAAAAGGAGATGTTTGTGGGCTCCTGGCCTTTTGTTCCTTCTTCCTTGCATTAAGAAAAAAAAAAGAAAAAGAAAAAAAAGCTATGTATTGTTGAGTGCAAGAGATGGAAGGCGAATATATGAGAGTATGGATCAGTTGGTTCAAGGACTGTGTGAGTAAGAATGACAGTAGGATTAGAAACATGGGAAACTGTTTGTGTATAGTATATGCCACTGGACGACCATACAAGCAGAGAGAAAGAAGAGTTCTGGGCAAATGTGAAAGTGTGCATGGAAAAGTTTGTGAAGAATGAAAGAGCGTTTTTGACCGAAGATATAAATGGAAAAGTGGGGAATGTGAAGGTGGAAGGAATAGTTGGTGAGTAGGGTGTGCATGGCAGTGCTCTAGGGGACATCTGTGCAGGGAGGGAATTGGTGATAGCCAATACTCTCGTTAGGCACAAAATGATCCACAGCTATACATGGCGAGAGATGAGAAGGGTGGTTGGTGAACTGAATGAGTGGAAAGCAATGACTGATAATGTGTGTGTGGATGACAGAATGAGAAGGTGTGTAATGGATGCAAGAACATATTGAGGTTGGGGGAGTGGATTTTCTGACCACCACCTGGAGGTGGTGAAAGTACAGTAAAGTACAAATGTGATGGATGAACAGGAGAGGACAGGAGGAAGTAGTCCATGCATGGAGGACAAAAAGGTTGCAAGAGGATGGGAAAAAGGTAGAATATAAGAGAGAAGTGGAGGAGTGATTGGGTAAATATGATCTGGAGCAGATGGGGGGGGGTGGAAGATATGTGCAAGATATTCACAGATGAAATCTGGGCAGCATGTGAGGTGGAGGTGGTGTATGGGATAACGAGAAGACGAAATGGGGTCCAAAGAAGAGCATGGTGGAATGAAGAGGTGAGACAAGCTGTGGTGCAGAAGAAGAAAGCATATAGCAAGTGGATGAGAACAGTGGCATGGAGGAAGTTCAGAGACAGAAGAGAGAGTTATATGTTGAGAGGATGAGAGAGGTGAAAAGATTAATAAGAGACAGTGAGAAGACAGTGCATGAGGAATCTGGATGGAATTTGAGTGTAATGTGGAAGGAATGTTCTGGCAGGAGATAAGGAGAGTCTGATAGGGTGATAAAGAAGGTAGTAGGGGGGGGAGTTAAAGATAAAATGGTAGACTGATAGGGAAGAAGGGGGCAAAAAAGGAGCAGATGGAGAGAACACATTAAAAAATTGTTAAACATAGAGAATGAAAGTAATGCGAGTACAAGTGGCAGGGGAATGGTTGGGAGAAGGAGGGAGGAAGAGATTAGTAAGATGGAAGTACAGTAGTGGAAGCAATGAAGAATGTCAAAATGGGGAAAGCCTCAGGAATTGCTGGGGTGTGTGGTGAAATGATGAGGCATGGAGGAGAGATAGTAACAGAATGAATAGGGAAGCTGTGCAGACTGGCCTGGGAGGATGGTGGAGTCCCAGAGAATTGGATGTCAGGTATAATTATTTTGCTATACAGAGGAAAAAGGGAAAAAGGAGTGTGGTAATCATGGGGGGCATTTGTCTACTTAGTGTAATAGGAAAAGTGTATGGCAGGATGTGTACTGACAGAGTTAGGGAAATAACAGAGGAATTAGTTGGAGAAGAACAGGGAGGTTTTGGGAAGGGAAGAGGTTGTGTAGATCAGATATTCATCCTTTAGTCTGTAGTGGAAAAGTTTCTAGAGACGGGAAAGAAGTTGTATGCAGCCTTCATGGATCTGGAGAATGCATATGACAGGGTGGATAGACAAGGACTGTGAAAAATACCGGTATTAAGAATATATGAAGTAGATGGGAGGCTGTCGAAAGCCGTGAAGACTATGTATGAGTGGGGCCAAGGCTGCAGTGTGTGTGGATGGTGAACCTAGTTCTTCTATTTGAATGTTGGATTGAAACAGGAATGTGTCATATCACCATGGCTGTTCAATCTGTATATGGATGGGTTTATAAAAGATACAAGGTAGGGCAGTGGATGTTTGAGCAGTCCTAACAAGAGAGAGCAACATCTGAAAACTTCCTGTTCTGTTTTTTGGAGATGCTACTGTATCACGTGAAGACAAATGGGAACTGCAAGGATTGATGAATGAGTTCGGGAGAGTGTGCAAGAAATGGAATCTAAAGGTGAATGTAGGGAGGAGTAAAGTTATGGTATTCGTGGGAAATGAAGACACTGAATGCATAATGAGGATGGATGGTAAGGAAATGGAAAATGTGAGTGCCTTTAAGTACTTGGGTAGTTTGATGGGTAAGGATGGAAGTTGAGAGGATGAAGTAATTGAAAGGGTACACCAGGGAAGAAAGGTTGCTGGTTTTTGAAAGCAGTGATGAGAAAAGGCGACGTTAGCACGGAAGTGAAAAAGTTGGCTGCTTGATAGTATTGTGATACCGTACCAACTCCAGTGTTTGGAAGCAAAGATTGGACCTTGCTGAAGGACACAAGTCAACAGTGAGAGCAGTGGAAATGAGTTATCTCAGAGGAGCATGTTTAGTTACATGGAGAAACAGACTGACACATGAGGAAGTGAGAGAGCTTTGTGGTGTGGATGTGGATGTGATGACAAGAGTTAGGAGAAAAACACCGAGGTTGTTTGGCCATGTAGAGAAGATGGTGAGCGAGAGACTAACAAGGAGAGTGTGTGTGAGTGAGCTGGAAGCAGGGGAGAAGGAGGGGGAGGCCATGGATGAGATGGAGAGATGGAGTGGAGAGGTGTAGGCCTATGAGGGAGTGGGGTGAGAGCTGGAGGGAGGTGAGCGAAATGACAGGGGACAAGGCAACATGATGGCGATACGTCTGTGGCTACGGTACCCTTTGTGGTATTAGGGCAACTGGCAATAGATAGATATTTAACCATAACCATTTCAAAGTACAATAACTGTTCAAAATAAAAATTTTGGTGAACATCTTGGAACAGGCTTTGAAAAGTTGCAGAAATGCATTATTTTAAAGTTATTAATTATACAACCTCATCAATTTTACACAAAATTGAGGCAAAATGGCAACCTTCACTGTGGGGTTTTCATGTCAATTCTTCCCCAAGAGCTGTCACTACTAACTTATCCAACCTAACTTGCAATTTAACCTAACCTACCTAACATAATCTAACCTAAATTATTCCAACCTAATGGGAACAACATAGGGAAGGATGGGTGCTGCTGAATCAACCTAGTACTCCCAATGGGTCATCACATGTAAACTAGCACAACCTTAGTGCCTTCAGTACAATATTAGTTACTGGTATTTCTGCAAAACTGGGAGTACAAGAAAAGAAATAAGCTACACTAAGCAATCATGAAACTTCAGTGGTGACATAAAATTTTCAAACACAAGCTAATGGGAGCGCTACTAAATTTTAAGCCTAACTTTAAATCACATGCACTAGGTTATACTGTAGACAGTCTGTTTTCACCTGACAGAACTGGACCACTCAAAACGTGAATACTAATTTAAATCATGGTAGTATGAAATATGACAGTCCTTCGTTATCAGCTAGAAATGAGCCTACTCGATTACTTTGTCAAATCAACCCTCCAATCTGACTACACCTGGCTGTGTTAGGGATCTCTGTCAGGTTCCATTAAATCAATAATGTTATTATAAAGAACACTGCCCTGGTTGGGTTGGCTTAGGACACTCTAATGAAGTTATATTAGGGGTTGTTATGCTTGCCTGAATATTACTTATGGCAGATCAGGTTTTGAACTTCTCATTTCTGTAAGAACTTGGTTATTTTATGCCTTATCTATGATTTTTTTTAAAGACTACTGATTTTTGGATGATTAATGAATATATGAAACAGATACACATTTCTGGCATCTGCTCCATAAAAAAAAAAGTAGTTAGGCTATCTGAACACCACCAAAAGTTATCTTTAGAGCCAGACTCTAAAATCCCTTAAGAGGAGGCTGTTAAGGCTCCAACATGCTTGCATGCATCAGTCTTGGTCACCTAATGGCAGCTCTCCATCCTACTTGATCTCTGGCAGCTTCCCTATTCAGTCCCTCATCCCTGAGGTCACACTCAATGACCTTGTCCCAGGTGTTTTTCAGTCTACCTCTTGTAACCTTAACCCTAACATTAACACTTCTCACTTTGTGCACCCAGCTGTAATCCCCCATCCTTGCCACAACATGCCCAAACCATCTCAATCTACCCCTCCTCATCATAACACCAATACACTACAGTCCCATCCTACCTCTCAACTCTTCCATCAAAAACCTAACCCCTCCCCCTGGCCTCACACTCAAGAACGCATGTACATCCACCTAATCACTGCCATTTCTGTATGTTACAGCCTATATTGTAGCCTTAATAATTTCTTTCAAAATATGGACAGCGATTTTCTGCAATTACCCAAATGGCTAATCATTCCAAATGCTATCTATCTATCTATTGCCAGACGCCTTAATCCCGCACGGGGTGGCCACAAACAAATCGCCTCCATGTCACTCTGTCCCCTGCCATTTCACTACCACGCTCCCAACTCACACCCCCCTCTCTCAAATACCTCTCCACTCCATCCCTCCATCTCATCCTCGGCCTCCCCCTCCCTCTCGCCCCCTCCACCTCACTCACATACACTCTCCTCATCAGTCTCTCACTCTCCATCCTCTCCACATGCCCAAACCACTTAATGTGCTTCTCCTAACGCTTCCCATCACATCCTCAACCACACCACAATGCTCCTTCGCTTCCTCATTTGTTAGTCTGTCTCTCCATGTGACTCCACATGCTCCTCTCAAATTACTCATTTCCACTGCTCTCACTCTTGACTTCTGACCTTCCAACAGGGTTCAAGCTTCACTTCCATATGTCAGAGTTGGTATCACAATACTGTCATGTAACAACTTTTTCACTTCCATGCTCACTTCCCTGTTTCTTATCACTGCTTTCAACGAACCAGCAACCTTCCTTCCCTGCTGTACCCTTTCGAGCACTTCACCCTCCAGACTACCATCCTTACTCATCACACTGCCCAAGTACTTAAATTCACTCACATTCTCCATTTCCTTCCCATCCAATCTCACTGTACACTCACTGGCTTCACTTCTCTCGAAGACCATCACTTTACTCTTCCCCACATTCACCTTTAGATTCCGTTTCTTACACACTCTCCCAAACTCATCTACCAAGCCTTGCAGCTCCCCTTCGTCTTCACTCAACAACACAGTATCATCTGCAAACAACAGTACAGGGAGTTTCCAAACACTGCCCTCTCTCACTAGGGCCGCTCCAACATCCACTGCCGGACCTAAATAATCATCTTACATGATAAATGTCTTTAGGCATTTAGCAGTACTATTTGCAACCCCAGACTCATTAGAGGTGTTAATCCAGTGTGGCAGTTCATTACCTTCCACCTGAGGGACAGGGAACTAGTTGAGACATTTTTGTATAACTTGGCAGAGAATCTGTCTGGTAATACTGATGTCATCACAAGAAGGCTTTCCTCTCCAGCATTACCGAACATCAGACTGCAATGTTCCTAAACGCCATATTCAGAGTACATCCATTCTATAAAATTATACATTTTCAATCAAACACACTACCCAATAACTACTGACTCTACAAACATATATAAACAACAATTAATTCTCCTAATTATTAGAGTTCTCGGGTTCAAACCACACCATAATTATCCTACATTCTGCAAAGTTCATAAACATCACTTTTACGTAACCTAGAATAGAGTGCTGCTCAATATTTCTTACCAAATACGTTACACAATAGCCAATCACGCTATGTACAAACTTAAATCACAATAAACCCACCTGATGATAGTATATTGTAGTAGTTTGTCGTGCTGTTCCCAGGTCAGCTGACTCCACCACCAAAATAACGCGGGAAAACCGACACCTGAACATCATCTTGCGCCACGCTGTTACTTATGAACTCAAATTAACCCGAACACTGCAAAACTATAGGTAATTATCTGGGAAATTTGTACCCAGTGACTTTACACTTTACAAACAATTTTCAAAAGCGCTATATAGAGAAGAATGTGGGAAAATGCCTTCACACGCCTGCAAGCTGTCACCGGTTTACGCTTTGTATATACATTCTTGCCCTAGTAAGTAATTTTTCGAAATAATCCAATTGTAAGACATGAATTAACATACCTAGATACGGTTGATACGCTCTGCAATAATGAAAAGAACAGCGAATACCGGGGGACGCCAAACACACGTGATAAGTCTGAAATCAGCTGTGTTTACTGGATGCAAGGTTGCCAAGGCCGACAGATCGGTAAGGTCTGCTCCCGCCCAATCCTCCCCGTAAAATAGCCCAAAAATAGCCCAGTCACTACTCATTAAACCATTCCCTTGGATTTGTGTCAACCCTTCACAATGCCGAAAAAAA